>PVHY01001046.1:82610-177841 GCA_004024945.1 Uropsilus gracilis | reverse complement strand
ATGGCCCACATCCAAAAAACAGACAATGACAAGTGCTGGCGTGGATGTGGAGAGAAAGGAACACTTTTACACTGCTGGTGGGATTGTAAACTGGTCCAACCACTATGGAAAGCAGTGTGGAGGACCCTCAAACTAATGAAAATGGAACTACCATTTGACCCAGCAATCGCTCTTCTGGGAATCTACCCAAAGGAGATCTCAATGTGTGTACAAAGGGACACCTGTGCTTGGATGTTTATTGCAGCACTATTTATAATTGCAAGAACTTGGAAACAACCCAAATGCCCCCCAAAAGAGGACTGGATGAAAAAAGATGTGGTATATATACACAATGGAACATCATGCATCAATAAAAAATGACAAATTCGATGATTTTCTGGTAACATGGATGTACCTAGAAGAAATCATACTGGCAGAAACAAGTCAGAAGGAAAAAAACAGATACCAAATGGTTTCACTAATATATGGACAACCAAATGAAAGTACACAACTGCGGGAGGGGACCAGCTGGAGTGGCCAGGGAGGGGAGGTGTAGGGGACCCCCAGGGACCTCAATAAAGTGATTGATGTGAAATATATATATATGTATAAATTAAAATTTAAGAAAAAGAAAATGAAAAAAAAAAGAAAATTCCTATCTGCAGGTTGAGCAAGTGAAAATTTAAAGAAACATTGTTATTAAATGAATGTAAGTCAACTCCCCACACTCACAGAAAAAAAAATCAAATGCCCCCTTTGAAGTTTGTTTTAAATGTATTTCTTGAAATATATCCTACTTAATAAAAGAATATGTCAAACATTTAAAAAAGAAACAAATCAATGAAAGCGCTAACTTTGAATTTTCACAGAGCAAGATTCATGCCTATAGTATTTGTGGAAATATAGCTGAGCTTCTATGATCTGATATAATACATTTGCCATTTTCTCTTCAGATCTGAAAAGGTTTTGATATGAGTAAAATTATTTAGTTGAAATGATTTTGCTTGAGCTTCTTTGATGTCAATAAGGCTCAATTCTAGTTTTAAGTATTTAAAAATATTTCTACTTAATGTTCAATGATTATATTTCTTAAAATCATTTGGACAATATAGAGTAAATGTGTACATGCAAAGATAAATAGAATACTGTGTTTTATATTTACCATTAATATCTCAGTGATTCTATAGCAACTGGTTATGAGCTTATACTTTACATAAGCCTCATTATATTTGTGACATTTAACTTATAAAAAAGTTTAGAAATTGTTTTACAGTATTCCTGCAATTTGGCATGAGAAAGAAGTTGTATACAATTGATGTTTTCCTTGGTCCAGTCTAAATTCTAAAATGTAGCAAAGGTAAAAGAAGTTTTGCAGATATAATTAGGATCCCAAATAGCTTGCTTTTTTAAAAAATAATAAACAAATTATTTATATATAAATTTCACATCTTTGTAATCCCTAGGATTCATCCCCCCACCCTTCCTGACCATTCCCCCTCTGTCCCACCTCCACCCCAAGTTGTGTACTTCAATTTGTTTGTTAGCTTTTTTTGACTTTTCTTCATAGCTTTTTGTTTATGTTTCCCAAGTCCCATATAATAGTGCAACCATTTGGTGTCTGTCTTTATCTTTTTGACTTGTTCCTGCTAATGTGATTTCTTCTAGGTGCAAATAGTTTGGTTTTTGAGTTACTAAAAGGTAGATTATCCTAGAGCTACATGGCTTAATCAGATGAAAGTTAAAAGATAAATTCTTAAAATGACCTTGAAGTAATACATTGTCATATTATGAAAGACCCTGTATACAGTTGCCGAGATGAGAAAGGTATCCAATTTAAAAAAATCAAAAACTGAGAACCCCAGTCCTACTACAGAAAGGAACTGAAATTTACCAATAGCCACTCTAACTTGGAAGAGGACCCTGACTTCTTAAGTAAATATAAGGTAGTCATATAATACTTACTACTTTGTAAGAACCTGAGTTGAGGACAGAGTTTAGTTTTTTCAGCTGCAAATAGTGATGATTTTACTTCTTTAAACATGTGTCACATAATGAAAACCCTGTGTAACACACCCACAATCAACATCATAATAGTGAAAAACTGACAGCATTTCCTCTAAAAGCAGGGGCAAGTAAGTACGCCTACTTTCATTTTTTTAAAATTATATACTATATATATATGTACATATATATATGTACAAGGTAATATATATATGTACATATATATATATGTACATATATATATATGTACATATATATATATATATATGTACATATATATATATGTATTTCACATCATTGTAATCCCACCTCCCTTCCCTGGTCGCTCCAGCTGTGTACTTTCATTTGCCCATATATTAGTGAAACCATTTGGTTTCTGTCCTTTTCTTTCTGACTTGTTTTTGTTAATATAATTTCTTCTAGGTAATCCATGTTATCATAAATTCATCAAATTTGTCATTTTTAATCGATGAGTAATATTCCATTGTGTATATATACCACACATTTTTCATCCAATCATTCGTTTTGGGGCATTTGTGTTGTTTCCATGTTCTTGCAATTATAAACAGTGCTGCAATAAACATCGGAGCGCAGGTGTCCTTTTGTACCCACATTGAGAACTCCTTTGAATAGATTCCCAGAAGAGCGATTGCTGGGTCACATGGTAGTTCCATTTTCATTAGTTTGAGGGTCCTCCACACTGCTTTCCAAAGTGGCTGGACCAGTTTACATTCCCACCAGCAGTGAAAGAGTGTTCCCTTCTCTCCACATTCACGCCAGCACTTGAGTTGCCTGTTTTACTGATATGGGCCATTCTTACTGGTGTAAGGTGGTATCTCATTGTGGTTTTGATTTGCATTTCCCTGATTGCTAGTTATGTTGAGCAATTTTTCATGTGCCTATTGGCCATTTGTATTTCATCTTTTGAGAAATGTCATTTTTAGTTCTCCCCATATTTTGATTTGGCTTCTTGTTTTGTTTTTGATTAGTTGTGTGAGTTCCTTGTGAATCTTTGTTACTAATCCCTTATCACTCTTGTGGAGGGTAAACATTTTTTCCCATTCGGTAGGGCTTTTTTTGTGTGTTTTCTCTTGTCTCTTTTGCTGTACAGAAGCTTTTAAACTAAACTAAAAACTAAACTAAAAAACTAGAAAGTATGCCTACTTTCAAAACCATCATTCAGTAAAGTATACGAAGTCCTATCTGGAACAATTAGGACAAAGAAAGAAAAATAAAGAGTTGATATTGATAACAAGTGGCATTTTCACCCAGCTGCCATTTTGTCAAACTCTTGGGAACCATATGGATATTAATAACATAAGATATTTTTGTTTCTGAAACTAATTTTGAAACAAGTTTAAGGTATTTGAGTCATTATATATGTGATTATTGGATTTTGGAGATAATTAACCTATACTTTTTTTAAAATTTTCTCCCCATAACTCCCCTTTCTTCCTATTGCTCTGACCTTCCTAGTATGGATATTCTTCCTATCACTTACCTTAGAATGTATTTGAAGAACACTAGAAAAACAAAGCTATTACTCCCTTAAAAGTTCTCACCCTTAAAAATTTAAGATCATGCTGGAAATCCTAAGCATAGTTACATGAAAGGAAAAGACTTGGTCTAAACTAGCAGGAGATCGTCTGTAACTGAAATAAGAGGAATTAGAAGATAAAGATTACAAATCTAGGAGCAAAGAGGATGGGCACCTGTGGTACCACCAGAAAACTGATAAATTCCAAATAAGCAAGTGGGTCAATATATTTTGCAGATGGAAACAAACATAGTTCCAAAAATCATCTGTGCTCATAAAGTGGCATAAATGCAAACATTCAAATTGCCCTGTGTAGAGGCCTTAATCAATATCTTTCTTCTACCTCCAATGCTACACATCCTCACTGGTCCTATCCTGCTCTTCTTGAAGTCTCTCCTAATCCACTAAGCCTGTCTTAACCTCATGCCCTTGTATATGATCACTTCATTGAACTCTCCCTAATTGTATTGGTGTCACTCAGTCACCTAATCCTACTGCTTTCTGGTCTGTCATTCAATCCTCTGAATTATTTAACTGCTTAACTATTCATTAATTAACTGGAATTAAACTGCTTTAAAGGTATGATTCTAAGTTCTTGTTAAAAGGGTAAGATTCTAAGTTCTTACCCTTAGGGTAAGACTTAAGGGTAAGATTCTAAGTTCTTGTTAAAAAGTAGAACCTACAAAAAACTTTAAACAATGTATAAAGAAAGAAAATCAAAGTTGTTCTAAGAAAAAATAATCACCGTTCTAGCTCTAAAATTAATATTGAAATACCTATACCAATAGGTATTTCAAGCTGCAATCACATTAGGGTTTCATACATAAAATTACAATATTAGTTATCTGCATTTGGAAACATAGGGTAGACATGGGGAACTTCTAAAGGAGTGAAAGTACTTTCTATGAAACTGGAACGACAGCTACATAACATTAGTGGTGCCTTTGTTGAAATCCTTAGAATTGTACAAGTGAACCTAATGTAAACTATAAACTTTAGTTTGCAAAAGTATATCACTCTTCATTGTCAATTGTAATAATAGCATACTAATCTTGTGATGTTAACAGTGAAGTCATTTGTGTGTGTGTGTGTGTGTGTGTAAAGAGGGCTGTATAAGTAGGAACTCAGCTCTTTCTGCTTAAGTTTCTGTAAATCTACTCTAAAAATTAAGATTATTATTAAAAATAAAAATATAAGAGTACAGAATCACTTGTCTCTATAAGCATGATATTTCAAGAATGTAAAATTCTACCAATTAATTTAGCAAAATTTGAAAATTTTATATCTTAATTTTTTCCTTTAAAATTGTTTATTGAGATAAAGTTAATTTATAACACTTGAAGGGTGTAAGTTTACAACTCTCTCTCATATATAATTTTTCTATGTTTTGATATTCCTTTTGATTTATATATTTAAATGACAATTTATTACACTACACAGTCCAGATATTAACTCATGACTAGCCAGATATGTACTACTGCAAGATCATCTTATCTTATTTCTACTTAAAAATCATGCCTATTACCTGCTAATTGTCATGTATTTATTTGCTTAAGTATCCATGGTTCCTACATTAGGATCTAGAAGGTATGGAAATTCTTTATACTGTCAATGACCTTGACTGAAAAAGGCAATTAATCTAAACCTTCAGATGAAATTAAAAGACATTAACCTTTTGTTCTTTATGAAAAGTGTAATTACTGTGATATGAAACCATAGTTCCTTTTTAAATAGAAAACAACCCTTACTAATATACCTCCTGTTTTTATAATCAACTACCAGAATTGCATATTTTCTATATCCAGGTCAGGGAAGAAGAGACTAAAAGTAACTTGTACATAACAAGTAATTTTTTATGCAAGTGTGTCTCCTCACCCACCGAGTAGACCCTGGACAATGGCCAAACCACTTTATTTACCTGCTTAGTTTTTTTGACTTAACCGTAAAGTAATTAAAAAATATATAAAGGTTTGTTTTGTATTTTTATAAAGTTGAAATGAGATAAATCTAAATCTAAACTCTAAGGCCAAGGTGTTCTTTTTTTTTTTTTTTTTTTCATTTTAGCTGTTATAGCTCCACTTGAGAGATAAAATATATCTAGATTATAGTCTACTCTTTCATTTGTCTCTTGGCATCTTGTAAGAGACAAAAAACAGAAATACTAGATCCTATGATACAAATGTGGAAAGTAACCAAATAACCAAATATTTGTGATGACAAATACTTTTTAAGAGGTAGAAATATTTTGAGAGACATGTTCTTTAAAAGGTATTCCAGTATACTATATATCCATTTTTCTTTTGGAAAAACCAATATTTTATATACGTTTAGATTACATGAAGTTAAACATTTATTTTTCAATATAAAATTACTGGTTAAATTAATTCAATATAGGCAAACAAAGCATTGGGGACATTGTGGTATGTTACCTACCAGAATGTTTCTGGAGTTCCAGATTGTTTCTGGTAATAAGTTTTAGTCAAAATCAAGTGCATTTCCAGTCATTTTGTTTTTTGAACTGCCAAGCTAATTGGGAATTACATAATTTTAAGAATTCTAAAATACGCTACCTATCTTCCTCCCAACTGAGTATTTTACTTTGTAGAGCTGACATTTCTGTTTCTTTTTCAAGCATGCCTTCGAGAACTATTTTCATATATCTTACTCTTTCTGTTTTATTTCCCTCCAAGGTTGTACAAGGGAGCACATTCTATTGTATATATATATGTGTGTGTGTGTGTGTGTGTGTGTGTGTGTGTGTGTATACTGTTTTCTCTTCAATAAAAGTAAATAGCTTCCAATGGATAGTGGGGCTAATTTACTGTGGTGTAGCATAATATTCTGCATCTATAGGAACACACTGACATTTGTATTTAAATTGCCTGACTGAATAGTGAGCAACAAAAATAGAGAATAAGTTTATAGGGAATAGGAGAGGAAATGGTAGGCTACCACTGGTCACAGCAGCTTTTGAATTAGGTACATTAGTGGCAAGATCTACCTTGGGTCCATTTGAATGCGGCACATGTGAGTTATAACAGTGTAGCCTCAGTGAGCCATACTTTTTTCAGTGATTTCTCTAAGTGAGGAGAGTAAAAGAGCAGGGAGAGGAGGTTGAGACTAACAGCAGGATGTGACCTTGCCATAAAAAAGTCAACATACACTGCATTAGGTCATATTCAAAGGAGGTCTCTTTGAACACATTTCCTTGGGTTTCAGTTTGCATAGCTTTTAATTAGAGATTACTTGTATAAGAAAGATGAGAAAATGTCAGTGTGGACATGTACAAGTAGCATACGCATAGTTATTTTTGCCTTTAATTGTATTTTGTATAGTGATGATCAAATTTATTTTCTTTACCAGACTTTGTTGAAGTGGAAAACACATTAATATTAATAGAATTACAGAATTAGTATAAAAATCACAAAATCATTGAATATCTTATAATTCTACATTGTCTTATACATGTATTTTAGTTAGAAACATGTATGCATAAACAAAAATTTTACAGAATCCCATTTTTTTCCAGTTAATACATACTTCAGGTGGTTGAATTTAGTGGTTGAAAAACAAAAATTCTTTAGAGAAAATATATAGATGACTTAGGTCAAGGTAAAGTGTTTCACATATATTTGCAGACCACTTCAACTAAGTAGATTACTTTTATTGATAGTATTGTAATAAAGACATTTGCAAGTGGCAAACATTTTTTTAAAAATTGAAAGGACAACATGAAGATAAATACCTGTTTGTTCAGAATGTAGGAGGAATTAGGCCATACCTCAGTTGAGTCACCTTTTTCCGTGTTTGGATAAGGAGTGATAATTTTTCCCCTTTCTCTAGTTTGTAAAAACAATATACAGAGATTACAACGTGAACCAGAATATCAGTTCATTACTTTATGACTAACAAGCTGACCAGAATACTAAAATTAGTTAATTACAGCAATAAGCTTTCTTCTAAATAAGTCAGTTTACCATACGTTACATTCTGCTAAGGTAGTTTGAGTTGTTCCATCTACTAAAAGGCTAATACTTTGCAAAAGAAACCTTCATACTGGATTCTGTTAATAAAATTTGTTTTGCTCAGAGCAGGAAGTAGAGCCTCAGCCCAAGTGTGCTGCTGAGTCTTTCCTTTGTTAATGCTTCCATGGCTCAGTGTTTTTCTATTCCTCTAGAATTGCCACAAATAGGTTCTATCAGTTCCATCTCTCTGAGGTAGATAATACAGATAAGCCAGATTGTTTCTGATGTGATTTTCAGATCTACTGTGTTCTGTGCATTAACTCACAACTGGAGGATTTTTTTTTTTTTAAATTTTCTAATGTAGATAGCTAATGACAGTAGTTTTGTCTGAATTGATAAAATGAACTCTCCTGAGGGTTATCTTCTTTACGTATGCTGAAGTATCCCACCATAGCCCCAATTATCCTAATAACAAGAATATTTGGAAAAAAGAGATTTCGCTTAATTTGCATATATTAACATAAATATAAGGATAAATAAATAAATATGTATGATGTTAAATGTCACCTTGTACCTTTAGAACAGAATCTGGTTGCTTCAGTAGGAAGAGTATGTATTTTGGCATTTCATAGAAATTATTATCCTACCTAGCACTGTGACCTTTGGCAGGATATTTTAGCCCTCTTTTTTCCTTCACTTACAGAAGTGGGATTAATAGTAATAATAATCATCTTGTAGAGTTTCTATTAGAATTAAATGAAACTAATGTTTCCTACAAAGAATGCTGTATAGATAATAGCTATTAGTTATGAAGAAACAGATTATAATGCCAACTGATGAATGTATCTAAGCACCAACAGAGAATTTTCTTTAAAAAATGTATTTTTATGACTCTATTCAAAACTTCTGGCCCTTTATTTTCACTCCTTGTTTTCAGTATTTTAAAAGATGTGATAATATAACCAAGATTATGTGATTCAAAATATTTCCATTCCTCCCTCATAAGCAGAAGATTTTTCTTCCAAATATTCTAGAGGTTATTGTCTCATGTCCTTGAAATTTTAATTCTAAATTTTAACTTGGTTTTTTCATTCTCTGTATAGGCTGAGCTTATTGCAAGTAGAAGATAGAGAAAGTTCACATTGTTAATATTATCCTCAAAATTGGCATAAAGCTGTTCTTATCATCTCCAAAGCAAACAAAATATCTGCCGAATAGATATTTTCTTTTCAGGAAATACAGCTTCTGAGCTCATACATGTCAAATTATCAGAATTCTGTTGCTCAACTATAAGATGCAAAAGAGAATTTTGTGTACATTTCTGATTCTAGACTCTGAATTCCTTTGCAAGATTGCATTATACCATAATAAGGTGAACTTAAATGTTATCATGCATGCCTTAGTTTTTCCTCATACTACCAGTCATCAAAACTCTAGAAGATAGTAAGTTGTTAGGACCTATGTCTCTGAGATCTAAAGTTTTCATAATTTGCTTCAAAAAATTAGTGTTGACTGCTGGTGGAAATGTAAATTGGTTCAGCCACTATGGAAAGCAGTATGGAAGACCCTCAAACTAATGAAAATGGAACTACCGTTTGACCCAGCAATCGCTCTTCTGGGAATCTACCCAAAGGAGATCTCAATGTGGATACAAAAAGACACTTGTGCTTGGATGTTTATTGCAGCACTATTTATAATTGCAAGAACATGGAAACAAGCCAAATGTCCCAAAACAGATGAATGAATGAAAAATGTGTGGTATATATACACAATGGAGTATTACTCATCAATAAAAAATGACAAATTTGATGAATTTATGGAAACATGGATGCACCTAAAAGAAACCATACTAGCAGAAATGAGTCAGAAAAAAAAAAAAAAAAAAAGAGAGACAGGGCTGGGCATGGCTCATGCCTGTAGGTGGCAGCCTAGGAAGCCATGGCCGGGGCCAGGGATTGCAGTTCAATTCCACCGGTGACACTTAGCAAGACCTAGGCCCCCCAAAATAGCTGGGCATGGTGGCACGCTCCTGTAATCCCAGCTAGCTGGGAAGCTGAGGATGGGAATTGCTGAGGCTGTGGTACCCCGGGCAACGTGAGCCTGTGGTTCCACTGGCAAAAATAGCAAGACCTAGTCTCGGGAAAAAAAAAAAAAAAAAAAAAAAAAGAAGTACACAACAGGAGGGTGGTGACCAGCTTGAGCAGTCAGCGAGGGGAGGGGGTGGGTAACCCCCAGGGATTAAAATAATGTGAAATCATTTTATGTGAAATTTATTTTTAAAAATTAGTGCTGAAATCATATTAATAGGGCTAGACTCAAATTTGAAATGAATAGAGAAATAAACAATAGGTAATTTTTGGACAGACCACTTTCCCTCTTTGCCTGGAATTCAACACACATTTATTGTCTTCTTAAGAAAGCTGACTATTAACCTTCTAGACCATATTATCTCATTTTATAAGGAACCATCACTCTCATTTTTTCCCATGACATACATTATAATATTCATAAATATTTCATGGACATCACAATTTTAATGCCCACTCTGATAATATTCATGTTCTTCAGTTGAAATTTTAAAAGGAAAAGAAAGAATCAGTATTTTCAAATAATGGGAAGAACTGATCACACAATCCTCAGTACAGAATGGAACCCACTTATAGAGGTAACACCCACCTTACATCAGACTTCCCAATAAAAATTCTACAGGCAACGAGGGAATGGAATGCCATATTCTAATTAATCAAAGAAAAAAAAACTACCAGCCAACAATGCTATATCCTGAAAGATTCATCTTTTCAGGTATTAAAGGAAAATAAAGGCCTTCCCATACAAACAAAACTTGAAGGCATTTGCAAGATTGCTAGATTACTGCAGCAAGAAATCTTCAAAGAATCTTATTTCTACCTAAATCAAAGGGAAGAAAACACAAACACACAAAATGAATAAAGAAATCAAGCGATATGGTTAGAACGCTAACAGTAAAATTACAGTAGCAAATGTCCACATATCAATAATCATTCCAAACATCAATGGGCTGGATTCACCAATTAAATTGCACAAAGTGATTGGTTGTTTAAGAACAAAATCTGACTTTCTGTTTTCTCTGGAAAACCTATTTCATATCCAAAAGTAAACAGTGGCTCAAGGCACGTGATAGAAAAACAATCCTAGAACAAATGGGAATGATAAAACACAAGGAAAAACAAAAACAGCCCTTCTAGTAAAAAAAAAAAAAGTTACAGGAGATAAAGACAACTTTATGTAGTGACTAAGAGATCAGTACTCAATAAAGATATGTTGAATACTTGAATAAATAAATCAATGAATGATTTTATTTTGATTATTTTTTATAAACTTATAAATTTATGTGTTGATTTAAACTTATTATTTACAATAAATGCATGGTGGGAGCACTAATATGGGGTCTAGAAGTTTCTAATTAGCACTGTTATTTTCCCCTCAGGTTAGTGATATTTTGACAAATAAATTGAGTAACAGAATTTATAACCTGAATGACCTTAACTCTAAGGTAACAAAGTTTGTAATCTTTATGATTTTAACTCTGCTAAGTGAGATCATACCAGTAGAACTAGCACACCCCAATAGTACTCTATGTCATAGAACTTCAAATTTAATTAAATCAGAAAAGAACTCAGTTCTAGCATTATGATCAAGGAACCTTGACCCTACATTTCTCCGAAGCATTATATAATGCAAGAGGAAGAGAAGACTCAAAGTTCAGATCTTTTTATTTTTTATTTAAATCTCCTTGCTTGTAACATGTCATTTCACATAAATAAATTATGCTCATTTAGTTATACACATATTTGTGTGTGTGTTAGTGTTCTTGTTCACTGATATGGAAAATTGACAGATGAATTTCTATTTAGAGAAAGTTTATGGTAGTTTTGCTAAAAATGACCATTATGAATTTTTGAATGCTGATATTAAGTTGTTGCTTCTAATAATACTGTCAACAAAGAAAAACAAAACCCACATCTATTGTGAGGAAAAGAAAAAATAAACTAAAAATTCTTATATGTTACTAATATAGTTAAAGTAGTATCACCTGGGAAGAGTGATAAATTAAAAGTTTCAGAAATTTGTTGCCACATCAAATTCAATCTCTGAATATCTGTGAAACATAACAACTTCCAAAATATTTGTTCATATTTTGAAATTATATTTAACATTCACCATCCTGTTGTAAATGATTGAAAAACTGTTTTAGAACAATTAAATTAAAATGAGAGTATTTCTAGTTCTTCAATCAAGCTGATATTGTTAACTTGTAAATATAATTTCTCTTTACTCAATGTTATCATTCATCCTCTTCTGTGGGTTTCATATCACCAGCTTCCTTCCCAATCCCACTCTCAGTTGCTGACACTATGTAAAACAAATTCCAATTCCTATTAGAATATTGTTTACTGAAGTTCAACTCTTTAGTCATGACTGCATGTCTTATATGCAAATCCATGGGCACACTTTATTTTCACTAGTTATTGTCAGTGCAGCAGGCTGACTGAAATTTTCATCAGAGTTGATCCTCTTTGCAAATATACTCTATGAGCTTATGGCTCCTATTGATACTTGTACACCAGATCTGATTTCCCTTAGTGCAACACTTATACAAACCATAAGCATGATTTGAAAATGCTGCTCTTCACCAGTCTATCAAGCTGTTCCCTTCCCAGCCTGTCTATACTGTAGAGGATGTCTAATGTCATGAGTATTACAAACCCATCAGTCTGAAGGGGTATATAATATCACAAGTGTAAATTGTCTGAATTTTAAAAAATCTAAGAAGATCTTAATATCTGGAACATATGGCTAATATAATACAGTGAGTATGGTTTATAACAACATATGCCTAATATAAGAGCTGCATATTTTTACAACTTGTTCCTGCCAGGCAAAGGAAAATCTTAACCTCTACCTTCTAAAACCTGAAATATCAGCTATTCCTTTTCTATCCCTAGGGAACAGGTCCAGGCATCTGGATTTCCCTTATTTTCTAGAGAATAAATCTCTAATATTAATAAAATGTTTCTTAACCTTTTAAAATGGAAAAGTTTTATAGTGTATCTATTTATATAGGTAATAGGTAGCGTGAAACAAATAAATTGAGTAAATATTTGAGTTACATTTATGTGGAAGGCTACCTTTAAATTCTGTAAGAAACATTTAAATTGCTCATGCATGTAATTCTGATTCACTATAAAATATGATAAATGAGGGAGCAGTTTATCCTGAATATTAAATTGATATTTAAATTGAGACATTCCACAGAAGTGCCAATTAGGGGAAAAATGCCTGACTAATAATAAAACTAAGGTTGTATCTGAACAGAAGAATTTAAAATAATTATTACAGGGATCTTATATTTAATAACTTCATTTAGTCTTTATTCCCACTGTGATAGAACTTGCACATAAAAGTTTTGTGATTCATACCTAGCCAGATGTGAATATAGTGGAAGATTTGCCTGCAGAATTACCACTATGTTATACACTATATTTAATGAACTACCACTTAAGACAAAAAGATTATTTTCAAAATCTAGATGCTTTACCATGCCTTAAGTATCCATTTAGGCAAAAATTATACAATATGAATAGAATGTTAAATATTAAGGAATGACCAGGGCTCATTTTATTTGTGGTTTTGCCTCTTTTTCTTAATTACATTTATATTGGGCTTTTAGTATGCCCCCTAGTGCTCCTTTCCTTCCACCATTCTAGCCAGTTTTCAAAAATTCTTTTAGGATTTACAGAAATACGGAGAATTTTGTAAATGTTAGTCATTCCAATGACCTTCCACCCAGTTAGAGAACTAACATTCTCAATTTTATGACAAGAAATGAATTTCATATTACTAATTTTAAGAAAATATGTAGCTCTACTTTTGGGGCATTATTTAAGCAATACTCTTGATATTTTCCATAATTTCTTGATAAAAGATTACTCATTATCTGCATATTTGCCACTAATTTCTTTTTGTACAAAATAGATGATTATGTATCTCTTTTACTGTGGAGATTCTAGCACTATAATTCAGGTTCTCACTGGTAATGAATCTCACCCTAGTACAAGACACTTCTCTTTAGTAATATAACTTTCTATTATATTAGCTTTCTGACTGCACTTTCATTGGACATTTTGGGTACTCAAAATACTTATGAAAAATTTGGAAAAGGAGAAATGTGGAAAGAAAGAAGAGAAAAAATGTATATCTAAGTACTTAAGGCTTGGCTCTATCATTAAAATAATAAAGCATATATTTTTGTAAATATACAAAAAGTTGTATATTTACAATTGCAATATAATTAACACATATCATATCAGATTCAGGCATACAAAATAATAATCTGATATTGGTGTATATTATGTATAATATGGTCACCATAATAAATCTAGTTACCATCTGTGCTGAAACCATGTCAATTTGGGTAGCTTCAGCGGTCTAGCAGTGAAGGAAGAATATTGGAGCCGGTGGGTTTTATAGGCTTTAATGCTCTCAGGAACCAGGTGCATAGACTCACTAAGTAGGGAGGCTGGGACACTTGTATAGCAAGCAGGCAATCAGGCAAGGCTGGGAGGCTGGGAGGCTGGGAGGCAGGCAGGCAATCTAGACTCACTGCCCCCCAGGAATCTTACTGCTCCCTCTGGGCTTTCTCTCCTCTGGCATTCCTTGTGTGGTGATCTCCCTCTCCATTCTCTCTCCTCACCCTCCCCCAGGGTGATGCTGCCTATATATATAGTATATATACATACTACTATGAAGATAAATAATTGTGCAAATATTCAAAAGGTGGAATTAATTTGGGGATTAATGAAAATGATGACACAATAACAATTATAGATAGATCTGATGTATAAGTTATCTTCCAGCTCTGCCTAGATGGCAGATTAATATGAAGAAAAAACTGAGCAAGGTACATAGCTTTATACTGGACTTGTTATTCTCCTCATAGTTTCAGGTTATCTCTTAACTACCATTTTTAGGCTGCTTTTACTTATAGTGTATAAGTCAATCCTCAAGTAGCAAGAGCAAAACAGTAGACATTAAATTACATCAGAAACTGTTCTGTGGTTAGAAGTTAGTATTTAAATCTAAATTTAATAGGTAGTCCCTGGGGGATTTTATTTTATGTTTTATTATCTAAATATTTTTTATTTTTGTCACCACCACTGCTACCAAGTTCTTAGAGGAGTTCTTAGAGGAGCTTTTATTTAAGAAAGTGAGGTGGCCTGTTGTTTTGTGTGTGGGGGTGTGTGTGTGGGTGTGTGTCTGTGTGCATGCGTATGTTGGGGGAGCGAGAGGGGAGAACAGAGAATGGAAAGAGAAGAGTAGTTAGGAGGCTATAGCAGTAGTTCAGTCAAGAGGATTAGCATTAAAACTAGGGTATTTAGGTTGCTTCCATGACGGTGCAATTGTAAATTGTGAACCTAAATGCCCCAAAACAGATGACTGGATGAAAAAATGTGGTATATATACATAATGAAATATTACTCGTCAATTAAAAATGACAAATTCAATTTTATAACAACATGGATGTACTTAAAAGAAATTATATTAGCAGAAACAAGTCATAAAGAAAAAGACAGAAACCAAATGGCTTCACTAATATATGAGATATAGTGAAAAAATAAACAAAAGACTTGAGGAAAAGTCAAAACAAGCTAAGCACCAAACTGGTGCACAACTTGAGCAGAAGGGAAAGGGGGGGGCAGTATTGGGAGGGGTAAATCCCTGGGATTACAATGTTGTGAAATTTATATATAAATATATAAATAAATAAATTTTTGAAAAAGAAACTAAAAAGAAGAACTAGGGTAAAACTTGGTAACGATGAAGAAATGTGGACGGGGGGGATGGAAGTTAAATTATGATATGAGCTGTAACTGTGATAGAGTTATGTGAAGGTATGACTGGGTGGCAAGGCTGAATTGAGGAGCGTTTACCCCCATCTTTGTAATGAGATGCAGCTGAGTACGAAGATGGCACTGTGGGTGGAGATGCGGTGAAGCATGTGGAGTGAGGGGTGAAGGACTGAAAGAAGAGAGCACAGGCAGAAGATGAGAGAGTTCATAAGAGTGCACGAAAAGAGGCGACACGCATGCCCAGACCAGAGAGGAGGTGGGAGCTGGCATTGTGTTGGTGCCTGACTCGCTGCAGCTGGTGGAGAAGAAAAGTCACAAGTTTTTGAAATCTAGACTTGTTAGGTCTGTCCCTGAAAGGCAGCTCCATGGAAAGAAATATTGGTTATGTGTGTCCTTGATTAAGAAGACTTACAGGAAACCTGGACTTGGTATTGACTGGACTACAGTGAGGCGTCCAGGGTCCTGAGCGGCCCTGATGACTCTTGGTTCCTTACTCTCTGGTTAATAAATTCTGTTTCTGTTAACCTAGTCTTGCACTGCTGTGATGTGGACAGCCCTGGTAGTGACAGGCTTAAAGACCAGCTTTTCCCTGGTAAGTCAGTGTAAGGTAATTTGCCTGCCTCGCACTGGATAACAAAGGGACAAAATCATTGCAAAATAATTCTGAACCCATTCAATCTACCCTGCTGTCATTTCCCTGACTTTTTTCTCATTATTTTTTGCCTCTATAGTGCTATAACAATTGTAACAGCTAATTTGTATCATAAATAATATCCAACACTCCCATTTAATTACATATCAGATGAGAATTGATTTGATGGTATAGCTCTATATTTAGCATTAAATATGCAGTGGTTAGTGTTACGCCTTATATGGGTTTCCTTGCATCAATCTCAAAATTCTAAGGAAAGATAAGAAAACCATGTGCCATTTCAGTGTTAAGTTAGATGTCATTTACATATATGAATCGTAAAAAACTTTTAGGAATTAATTAGAAATACTACATATTACAGAATAATAGCCTTTTACATGTATCAAGTCTAGTGCTAGTACTCTAGTGCTAGTGTCTAGTACTCTCCTGATTCTAGTTACCAGAAAATTTGTTGTATTTCTAGAAAAGCAGGAATGTATGTTCCCATTTATACTGCTAAAAGGAGTAGATCTTGAGTGTGGAATCTAAAGAGTCTATTTTTTTCCCCTTGGATGCTATTTATGACCTTTAGCAATGCAGCTAGAATAAAAAAAAATTAAACTTTGGAAATATTGTTGGAAAGAAGCAAATCTAAGGCATTTGAAAGAATAAAAATAAAATAGAATATCAATCATTAATAAGTAAAAAAATATAAGAAACAGTATATATTGTTCTTTTACCTATTTAGATTTTTTCAGGACAAGTATTTGATATCACTTTGTTATCTATGTGAACACAATAAAACCATAATTCTTTAAAATATTTCTTGTGTTGCAGAATTCAATCAACTCACTGTATTTTTTCTTGTGTATATGTGATCTTTATTTTAATTCTTCTATTAAACAAGACCCAAACAATAATGATTACATTGTCATTATTAAAGACAGTAACTATTAAGAAAAGAAAATTGTTTCCCATGATCAGATGATCAAAAAACTATTAGACATTGGCTTAATAAAGGGTGTTTCTAAAAAAAAGACTTTATTTGTAAAATTAAATAAGTCAATATATTTAATGTTCAGAATTAAATTATTTATATTGAATTATAAATAAACTTCTAATGATTTTATTGCACATTGTCTTAACATATATATATATATAAAATGTTCATGTCTATGAGATAGAAACTTAATTAGACTATCAATAGTTTATATATGACATTAAAATTTCTTAGTAATACTTTCACTTAGTAATAATTTTATTATGTTAGATAATTAGAAAAGATATTTTCAAAAAGAAAGAAGACATTTTCAATTTTCCATGAATATATAAAATAAATGAGGTTCACACCAATTTCTCTATGTAGTCAATAAGCCTACCTAAATTACTCTTGAATAATAACATGAGATTCATTGCAATACTCCAGAAAAATTGCAGAGTTTCAAATACACAAAAACATTTTCATTTTCTGCCCTACTATACTATCATGCCATTGACAGATACTACAGCTTCAGAGCCAGGGCTTTGTGCTGAAAAACAACAAGATTATATATTATAATCTAGTTGAAATTGTAAAATTGCTAGTTTCCTCTGATTAAAAAATTGTAAGCTTGTCTTAGTTATGGGGAAGTAAATGCTTTCAACTCAAGAATGATAATGCATAGAAGTATAATAAAATCGCTAGATTCAAATAAATTATCCTTATTAGGCAGCATGTTCCTTTCATTTTTTTCTATTTACTATTTCATTTAGTAATGAATACTACAGTCAATTTGCAAGGTAATGAAGTCTTATTATACTAATGGAAAGAATATAGGCACAGTTTTAAAATATATATTGTTTTTGCAAGATAACTTTTCTTCTCTAGAAATAATACATTTTCACTTAGAGAATTTCCAATCACCAACCTTTTAATAATTTTTTGCCCTTTTCAACTTCCAAATATATATGTATATGTCTACATCTTGTTGAGTATTATAGTATTAAGACATTTACAGTATTTGCAAGACACCATTATCTCATGGTAAAACATTAATGCTAAGTAAATAAACAGATGAAAGTACTGAGTTACTTAATTATGCTCTAAAATTGAATCTATAGTCCCCTTAGATTGTATATGCTTTTGTCACATCTTTTTGGAATTAACACATACCATGAAAAATAGAATACAATGATTATGTTTCTTTTGTCTGGGTCTTAGTCCTTTCAGGCTGTTGAAGCAGAGCAACTTATAAACAGCAAACCTGTATTTCTTATTATACTAGAGGCTGGAAGACAGTCGCTGGTAAGCATGCTTTTTCTGGCTTGCAGATGGATGCCTAGTTCTCACACAACAGTGAGGACAAGGGGAGGGGGGTAGACAGGAGTGTGAGAAAAGAAAGGACAGAGAACAGATTCTCTCTGGCATTTCTAATTATGGGATTCTAATTGTGTCATAGAATACCATCATACTGAGGGTTAGGAGTTCAACTTGTACTTTTGGGGAAGCAGAACACCTGTCATTAAAGAGAGAAAAAGTATTAAAAATGGATCTTTGCCTTTTATACTGGACAATGATTATTTGCAAACAGATACTGCTCATCAGTACTAGTATGATGTCAAGTGATGCTAAATATCTATGTCATAACTGATAGAAAAAAAAATAGTGAAAAGTTTCAGTAAATAGGAGATTCACAAACTTGTATCAGGTGCTCCAGGTAAAGGGGACACAAATATTTTATCAAAACTTGTTTTCAGGTTTTTGATTTTTTTAAAATAGATTATCAATTACATGAATTGCTGGTAGTAATAATCTTTTAGAATATCTATTCCAATCTTCAAATGGAGAAGACTAAACATAATAGTATTTACCACCTTCCCTTACTGCTCTCTTTGGGTTAGGGGAACCAGAGGTGGGTGGCTCCCACTGCATCTTAGAACATTGGGAGGCTTCCGGAGACCTCTCATGGCCTGATGCCATGAGGGACAATTGCCTACTGGGGCAAGGAACAATGGGGGAGGGGTTTCAAGGGAGGTAGGCACCCCTTCTGGTTTACTCCAAACCCAGTCAATCCTCACCAGGAATGGAATGACAAAATCATTAATCCAGCTGCATTAATACATGCAGCAGGAAGTGAAGAGAAAGAACAAAGGCCCTGGATACACCCATCTTTTGGGCAGGATTAAAAAGAATATTTTGGATCTATGGGACACAGGAATATGAGATCAACAATAGTGGTGACTTTTCTCAGAAATATACCTACAACATTTCTGCAGAATGGGAGCCAAATTATTGTTTCAGAGATGCTTTCAGTGTGAACAAGGTGCCCTCCCATTCCACAGGGAGAGGAAGGCCACAGAGACAGTGCAGTGGCCCGTTGGCAGAATAACAAGCCACATAGAGGAGACAAGCCAGACCGACCATTCTCCAATGTCTGTCCCAGTCAGGAAACTTTTCTACTAACAATGGCTGGGAGAGAGGTTCCCAATGCCAGAGACTGGAATTAAAAAACAAAGAAGCAGCAAAATGGGGTGGAAACCGGAAGGGAGGAGACAATCAGCAAGAATTCCTGGTCAGTTGTACTTGGAAAATTTTATTAAAAATTAGGTTATTATTTAATGAAATGGCTTAAATAATTTAGAATGTCTATGCAATTTCTCATATGTCAAAAAGTAGTAAATTTATATGTTGTTATTATATGTGCTTGTTTTATAATTTCCACCTTTCTTTATTTTTCCTTATTCAGAATAAATTCTATTAAAATTTGACTTTACACTTTTGGAGTTGATATGCAAAATAATAGTTTTACTTTACCTATATTATTGTTTCATGGTTTATAAAATGGTGGACTTTATGCCTGAAGGTAAGCTAAGCTGAGTAAATCTGAAAGAAAGATATAATTCCCATAATTTGTATATTGTAAAAGGAGAACTTCTCAGATTTTCATTAAAAAAATGTAGAAACAATTTAAAATGCTGAATGTTTTTAGATAATTAGTGCCATATACTTCCAGCTTAGAGCACTATACTTTAAGTTAAAGTAGTTAGATTTGGGCAAACAAAAACCACATTCCAGTGGTGATTTTGTCTTTCATACATGGCAGGTAAGCATCAGTGCTTTGGACACAGGG
Organism: Uropsilus gracilis; assembly: GCA_004024945.1. NCBI lineage: Eukaryota > Metazoa > Chordata > Mammalia > Eulipotyphla > Talpidae > Uropsilus > Uropsilus gracilis. The sequence goes on along the minus strand of PVHY01001046.1, from coordinate 157,730 downwards.
CATTCTTGGCTCAGTAATAGACTTGTTGGGAAATGTTAAAGCAATTAGCAGTAGCAATTTCAAATGACAAGTACCAAGAGAATTAAGTGAGTGAAGTTGATGAATAAAACATATCATCTTAAAACTTTTGCTTGTTTCTTCTGTATAATACTAGCACAATTAAAAGAACAAGCTCTGTTTTGCCTGCAGTGAACAATTTTTAGTCCCTCAGTTAAGTTCTATTACAATAGCCATCTTCATTAGTTTGTATTTCCATAGCATTGTGTACTTTTTAAAACAAGTGCTCTGTAACAATTTTTAAAAGTTTCTCTTCTTTGTGGTTTTGTGAGACAAAGACTAAAACTACTTAAGATTCACAGGAAAACACAACACATTAAATGGATCTTACCTATCAGGTTGAAATCACCTGTAGTAAGCCTTGCCACAAGGCAACACAGATTGCAGCTCTTACTGAACCAAAGGAAAAAAACTAATTTATTCAAGGTCACATGTGGAATAAAACAAAAATCCAGGCATAAACCTCTGTCCCCATTCTCCAAGGTCTTGTGCCCCTGTAATATTATAAAGGTTTTCAATCCAATAAACTACAGTGTGATCATATAGAATGAAGCATAGCATCAGAACAGCCAGATGAATTCAGCTTTGCAGAATTCATGGAAACCATGAAACAAATGGAAGTGAGATATGATCCCACAGATACTGAAAATGGTGCCTTTCCTTCAAGGATGAATAATATCCTGCAAAACTTCATTTTTTATTACCTGAGTGGCTTACTATACTTTCTACACATTTTGCCTGGTGGGGTTTTTAATATGAAGTTGAAATAAAAACAATGGTAACAAACATATATGTTCATGTCTTTTAAAAAGTGAATCATTAAAAAAAAAATCACAAGGTTCTGATAAACACAACTTAAAAACCCCAAGATAGTTTCAAAACTCAAAAGTTTTCAGTTTCTCCTTTCAATCAATCTCTTTTATCTTTACTTCTCAGAAGCTTTTGTTGTGTTAAACACTTCTCCCTGAAAGCCTACTTTTGCGCCCTCCTTCTCTTATATGAGTATAAAAATTTGTTATAGAAATATGATAATTTTAGTTTCCTTTGTTTTTACTTTAATAAGAGAAGTTTGGGAGGCTAGGAACGATGCAATGACATTCTAGTTGTTATTTCCTCACTGGAAAAATTAAATAAAACCTAATTTCTTAAAAACCACTTTGCTTCTCTTTGCTTCCAAACAAAAAGTCTCATTCTTGGGGAAAAAACGTATACCCTCTATTTAGTAGTGAAATTCAGAGTAAGGGAAAAATTAAGCTATGTGGTCTTGATATATACTAGTATTATCCTCTGTCCTATTCATTAAATATTGAAAACATTCAGAGATTCCAAGTATCCTCACAGTTTTATTTCTAATGAATTACTGTAAAAAATTTTTTTGCTAAAAATTGGAAGGAAGAGAAGAGGGAGGGAAGGAAGGAGGGAATGAAAGAGGAATAATACAATATACTCAGGCCCACCAGAATCTTAAGAAAACTGAATTAAGCAAATTGCTATTGTCTTATAAAATGAGTCTGATTCCAAAAAGATCCATCTATCTATTCTATAGTCCAAACCTTAACTTCTAACCTTCAACACTACCTGGACTTTTGCTTTACACATGTTTATACCTTTTGTCTAAAATATGGAGATGGATTTACCATTTGACACATAATACCAAACCCATGGAGAGAATAATCAAGGACTCTCAGGTCCCACAAGTTCATGGTCTATGGGGCCAGGCATATCCTTCCTTAGAACTTTACACCTAATAGTTCTCCTAAACACCAAGGCTTTTTAGTCACCCAGTAATGACCACTGTTCTAAATGATTTTCCTTTTTTTTTTTTTTTTTGGTTTTGTTTTTTTTGTTTTTTGGGACTAGGTCTTGCTATTTTTGCTTTTGGAACCACAGGCTCATGTTGCCCAGGGTACCACAGACTCAAGCAATCTCCAGCCTCAACTTCCCAAGTAGCTAGGATTACAGGTGTGCACCACCACACCCACCTATTTTTGGGGGGACTAGGTCTTGCTGTGTTGCCCCAGGCGGGACTCGAACTGATACCCACCCTGCCGCAACTCCATAAGCTGTTGCTTACAAGCACACGCCACCGTGCCTGGTGTATTGTCACTCCCAGGACAACTAAGGTGATTTGTATTTATATGCATGTTTCTCTCAACCATCATTGTGCTACTTATTACCACGCTGTTGAATTCTACCACAGTATCTCCTACTTAGTCTCTGTTTCTGGGTTTCATTAGCGTATTATCATGATGCTTCAGTACATATTTGTAGAAACTGTGCAGAACTCTATAATAAACATTGCAGAATATCCAGGAATTACTATTGCTTCATGAGCAAGATATGATCCCTGTCTATAATTTCCTTTTTTACTTCTACATAGTGTAGGCTATAAATCCTTAAAGCAAGATAATATGGAATTCAATTTTTACATTGTGGAGTCTTGAAGTTTTAAATCTATAGTTCAAAGTATAAGTGAATTATTTGCACCAGGTGAGGGATTCAATCATGACTCTCCAAAGATGTGCAATCTAAACACAGGATTCTTCTTACACAAACAATTTTCTTTGCTGGAGTCAGATACATAGAATATAAAAGGATAACAGAATATTAACAGCAATAGAAGCCAGAGTTTACAAGTATGATGGCAAAATGTAGGGTTTTGTGTGTACAACCTAGAGAGAGGCATGTTGGAGGTTGGGGGTGGTCTACTTCTGAAAGGTAGCAAGGAAATGAAGTTCTCAGTCCCTGTAGTCTCAAGGAATTAATTTTGTGATTGCACTTAATATTAGAGTCCCCTCAAGTGCTCTCAATAAGTACCACTGCTTTGCTGAAATCTTGATTATAGTTGGTGAGACCCATGTCAGATTTGTAATCTAATGAACTGTGTAAAGAATTAAACTTTGCTTTTAAGTTCCTGTTTATATGTTCAGCTATAATAGAAAATTTCTATACTCCATGTCTGGGTTTTCTTTGATGTAGTTCCTTAGTGGGGGGTCATATCAGAAAACTATCTTCCCCATATCTTTTTGAACATCACTGTAATAGAAGAATCATTATTAGAGTTTCCAAAGGTTTTCTCAGTGTAAATTGATTTCATATAAAAATTCTGTCACAGTTAAAAACTCAAATTCCCTACCGACACCAAAACTTAGGGGCATTCACTCCTTGATTTTGTTCCTTTTGGCCAGGAATTAACAAAATTTAAGTATGTCAAAACCGGCAGAGTTTGCTAGTCCCCAAATTGCTGGTTGCCAGTCCTAAAGTAGGTCTAGCACCAGAGATTTTAAATTCCAAAAAGTTCTCAGGTGATGTTAATGAGGTTTGGTGAACATACTTTGAGGACAAAAATTTAATGAAGTTGAATGATTTTTGGTTCATAAAATATTAACTTATTTTGTATAGGATCTGCCCCCCTTTCACCTTTTTATTCTGGTTTCTTATTAGCCCTTATCAGTATATATGACCTTCCATATAAGAGGAGAAATAAATCAAAATAGATAATTTTCAAATCAGTAAATTTTTCAGACTGTTATATGGATTACTGAAATTACTTTGAGATTACTTCCACCAATATTTCTAAATAGTCCCTTAATGAGGATAATCTGTTATTGTGTCAAATTTCACTGTGTCCTGTATTCTGAGATATTTATTATCTCTTGCCAAATGCCCATAACATTTGCTAATCATTGCCATCAATGATGTTTCCAAAATTCAAATGTCCTTGTAGGGGATGTACAAATATAAACCTGTAAAACATAAACTGAGAACTATACATGTGTACTATTCAAATTTACACGACTTAAATTAGCAAGGATTTTCAAATTTTATTCTCATGCTTTATTCAGGAATACTGGCTATTCTAAATATTTTAGTTCATTGACTATATTACTACATTACTATACTAACCCCTAGAGTATATTATCAAGAATACATGTCTAATAGCATAAATTTTCTCATTCAACAACGCAATCTCTTGGCTTACAATGGGTCAGAGAAGGAAATATAAAGGCCAGAGTTGTTTCTGTGGTGGATTTAATTTTCACCATTATACTGATCTTCATGACCTAACATATAAAGGAAGAGCAACAGAGCAGAAGAATCTATTTTGTTCACAAATATTATAATGCTTATCCTCTGTTTGGAATTCAAAAGCAGGTGCTTCCTACTTTACCAGTGAACTACCTGACTCCACAATTTCCCACCCTTTCTAGGTCAGTAGATACCTGAATGGTCAGTTTTACTACATGGTATTTGCAATTCTTGCAGTATTTCCTGAAAACTGCATGACTTTAGGACTTAACTCTGAAACTTCAGCCTTGAATCAGTTTCTTTAGTGTAACCCAAATTCTGTAAGCTGCATAAGTCCCAAATCTCCTTTTATCAATTCAGCTATCTATCTGTTCTCTACAAGGCAACCCCTTTTAATTCAGAATATGATTTTAACTAAATAACAGTCAAGAGAAACCCTATTATTTGTTTTTAAATCTAAAATCAAGGTTACTAAAAGGTAGTCTCAGATCCTCACCTAGAACATAAATGTTAAATATGTATTAATACATTTTTTTCATAGAAATCTAATGATAGGCCAGGTAGACAAAAAGTAAAAGAAAAATTGATGGGTTAAAATTTAATTAAAATAATTTTTCCTAGTAAAACCCCTTTCCTGTATTCACCCTCTACTTCTAACTGCCAAAGTAGAAGAAATTGTGTCAGTAAAGAGTGATTTGTTTCACTTTTTTAAGGCTCAAAATGTATTTCTAATTATAATATATAGATAACCCAGTTAGAAATGGCCATATTTTGTTAGTGCTCCACAGTATCTAATAAGAAGGTGGGGAGGGAAATGCTACAGTTCATGTCTGGATCAATAACGACACTGAACTAAATCAGTGAAAGTGAAATGTAGCATTCAACTAGCTATGAAAGCTTATTAATCCCTCTTCGCCCCATCTCAAACACAGACACACTAACACACATATACATATACTTGTAACACGCATATACTTGTGAATGCAGAAAAATTTTGATGAGAAAATTAAACAATGTAAAGTGGAATGCACTTATCACCCAGCCTAGTGTTTAGAAAGCAGTTATAATGTGATGGTTTCTACTTTTTCCTTATGCAACAAAACTCTAAATCTAATCTCAGTTTTTTTCCATAGGTTACCAGCACCAGGTAAATATTAAATCACACAGTGTTATAAAACACTGTACAAAAGAATTCTCCTACAAAAGAGGGTGAAAGGTCACTGTGAGTCCTTATTCGTGCAGTCACAATTGCAAGACACCACTCCCACTCATGGTGCAACAATTAGGAGAGGTTAAGAAAAAGGAGTTTATAAGATGGAGACGGTTGGCTGCCCTACCCCAGATAGCGTCTCTAGCATTCAGCAGTTCAAAACAAAGGCTGCTCATGCAACATGATCTGTCCCTTTGATGAGAGTCTGTTGGTTGTGGCACACTGGTAAGCAGCTGGTGGTGATCACAGGTGGGGCTGCATAGGGAATCCTGCAGCGGCAGTCTGAAGGGTAGAACCGGATGCTTGACTGGATAGTGCTGAGGCAACAGAACCAGGTGGAGATTTCATAGGATCAGAAGCAGTAGGCAGCTCTCAGAAGTGACTGGACTCAAGTCAGCAGTGCCAACCACTGGTCAGAAGGACTCAGGTCAGCAGTGCTGGTCACTGCTCAGTAATGCTGGTCAGCATGATACAGTGTAGTGATGCAGTTAAAAATTGTATTGACGCCAAAATGCCCTGGTTAGCAGTCTGATAGACATGTGAGAGAGAAAATGAGAAGTGGGAAGAGAGGGCCTATAAAAAGCAAGGAGCAAGAAGGAAAAGGAAAGGAAAGAAAGATGAGAATGGTGGACTGATAGCCTAGGCCCGTGTGACCTGCCAGGGCAAGCCCCCTGGAAGAGTGAGCTGATGGTGGCAATGAGCCACATGGTGGGAGAGTGGCCTGCAGAGATGTGGGGGTGTGGAGTTGGATGCCAGAACAGCGGGTCAGGAGTGATCAGGGGCTGCTGAGGGCAGACCTGGTGAAATCTGTCAGACACTGCTGAAGGCAGGCCTGGTAAGGAAGTGCATGGAGCTGCAGTAAGCTGGTATATTTGGAAAGCTGATTTGGGATCAGCAATTGTGGAAGAAAATTGAAGAGCCTTGGAGAAGCAGAGCAGCTTGGAACAATGGCGAAGAAGCAAAGAGAAGATGCTGGAGAAAGACTGGAATTTGCAGAGTGCCTGCCTCAGTTTTGGAGGGCAAAGGGGCACCATCTTGGAACGTGTCTTTGGGACCTATGAAACTGAAAATGGTGACTGGGGTAAGATAACTGGCCACTTGTGGCATTAACAATTTTTTGTTTTCCTGGTTAATTTCCCTTGTTAATAAAACCCTGTTATTAAACTGCATTTGAGTGGCAACTGTTATGTGTGGGTGATGAGAATCTGGTAAGAAGCTCAGTGGCAGAAACCACATTTTAAAAGGTATTGTTTTCTGTGGCTTGTTGGTTAGCAAGTTCTGCCCCATTCTGACTGGATTCAAGCATGAGTCAGGAGGGAACAGTGCCAGAGAACAGGCACTCTCTTAAAGATGACATTATGACAATGGCAAATATCTCTTAGAGATGCTGGGCATAAGCCAAGAGCAAAAAGTTCTTTTAGAGACACCAGGTACAGACCAGTGATGATCTACAGGTGATGTTGGAGGCAGGAGTGGAAGCAGGTGCAATTTAAAGGAGAGCTCAAATAGATTTTATAGGTCTCAGAAGGTTTCTGAGAAGGTATCTGCCAAGGTCTATGGAGGTTTCAAAATCTGCGAGTGCTCTGTTTCAACAAATCTTCCCAACACATCTGTCAGTAAAGGTTTTTCCAGTAGTCCCAAAGAATCTTATCCCAAGCCATCTGAAAGGTTGAATAGGTTGGGAGTTTCCCTGGCTTATACCTTTCAAGTCTGCTTTGTCTATTTAAAATCTCAATTGTTTGGTGACGGTTGAGCTAAACTTAGATTGGTACATTTACAATCCTAAATGGTCGTAAAGTCTTAAATTTTATTAGCAAAAACTCAAACCTGATTGGTCCATTGGTTTGAACATGTTTGGTGTTTACCATTCCTGTATTACATTTATAAGTGAAACCCTGGCCAGCCATGTTTTCCATCCTGAGCTATGCTGAGGGTGGATGGTTCTGGGTGGGGGTAGGCCCTCAGTGTGGCTGGAGTATAGTAGCTGTGCAAGGGACCTGGAAGGTCACTGCACCCAGGAGGATTTGAACTGGGAAATGGTGGAGATGAGGGAGGAAGTTGCTTACCTGAGCAGCTAGCACAAGTTCCTTTATAGTTGGACACAAAGGGCTACCTCATAGGGTTGGGGACAATACAGGGTATCCCTTGCCACAGCACTTATTGGAATGAAAGCACATTTTCTGCCACCAGAACACCAGGGCTTTCCCACAGGCTGTCAGCTGGGGCAAGCCCTCCAAGCCAGCTTCTGAGGTTCAGGTGTCAGCAGTCAAGTCCAGACTGTGCTGGGTTGTAAAAGAGCAAGGGGGTATGATGAGAGGCCCTCAAATACCATTGGAGCCAGCTATATTTCCTGTGACAATTTGATTTTACTTGCCCAGTTTTTCTTTTGATGTTCTTTCTTTTAATGACATTCTAAATTTTTCATTTAAGATATATACATATATATAAATTTATAGTGATGTTTTTCTTTACACACACACAAGGATATATGAAAATGTATTTTGTATATGTAACAGATCACTAAACTATAGGTACTAGAATATGTATATATCTTTGTATATGTAACAGATCACTAAACTATAGGTACTAGAAGTGTATATTGCTGTACTAGCTAAGTTTAATGCAAAATATTATTTTGTATTAAGAGGGAGAGGGAGAAAGAAAGGATCAAGTGAATATGTGATAGGAAAGAAATAAATACAATTATAATTTCTTAAAACCTCTTTAGATATTTATATAACTCATTCATTAGGTTTCTACTGTAGTTTTTCTTTCTTGCTCAGTCTTTTGGTATCATTTTGATTTTCCTTCCATGTATTTTTTTCTGACTTTTCTATATTCCTTCCTCTTTTCTCTGCCTCAATCAGAAGTTCCCCCAAAACACAATACAAGAACCAACCCCCACTAACAAGTAAAAATAAATCCCTCATTTATTTTTACATTGTCTTTGATTCCTATCCCCAAATTTAGAATTTTTTTCACATATTGAGAAACTTACAGATTTCCACCTTTATCTTCTACACATTGATAATTGGGGCTAGGTGTATGGGAAACTCAGAAGGACATGTACAATTCAAAGACAATGTTAAAGATATCTTTCTTAATTATTAGTATTGAATTAATAAAAATAGATTTTAATTATATGGTGGAATGGTACATATTTCAACTTAGAGAATTTAAGGAAGAGAATTTAAGGAAAATATATAGCTATATTTTGTATATTAGTGGGAAATCAATTTATATTTTTCAATATATATTGGTTGGCAGAGTAATTTCTTTCATAATGTATCTTTTTAAGCAAGTCAAATCAAGTCTTCATATCTATGTAAATATTTTCAAGACATTATTTTTCAAGACAAAAAATGTATGAAGTAAATTCTAAAGGGGGACAAGAATTTTTTATTCTGTGATGAGTTTATTGGTTTTATAAACTTTAATTGTGTTTCTAATTTCTTTCTTTCAGTATATTTATCCTGTCCTGCAGAATAATTGGCAATGTTGTCCAAATTATTTTCTAATCACACTGATTGAGAATATATCACTTTTCAATTCAATACTCCATTCTGACTGCAATTGGAATTCTCACAGATAATGAACACAAAACTAACAGACATGCTCCTCAACTCTGGTAATGAGAAAGAAAAATTAAACTATCTCATTCATGAGTTGAAATTATTAACTGTGAATTTCCTCATTTGTTTCATTTAATGAGGTAATTTATGTGCGAGCAAATTCAAAACTATGCAATGTTATATAAATGTTGTTTATTACTTACAACAACAATAATAATAACACTTTTCTTTCCTATTATCATATATTTTGGAAATTGATTCACAGTTTAAATGTCTTGACTTGATTAAAAAAATTAAATGCTGGCATGAAAAATGTCAACAAAAATATAGTTTTGACTGAAAATAATAGTAGAAAAGTCATCCATTGTGAGGGTCTTTTAGAAGGACTTTTTTCAATCTAAGAAGATAGTTTTATTTCACAGATGTAAACATAAATGATAAGATGCATATTTAAACAAAGAGAAAATTTTCTTAGACTTATATAGCTATCATTTATTTAAAATAGTTCACAGTTTGATGTAGTCCCAGCTGTTTATGTTTTCCTTCATTTTTTTTTGCCAGCTATAGATGTGTCCAAAAATGGATTTCTGAATTGTAACTCATGAAGGGTTTTGTCCAGATTTTCCTCTATGTATTTTATGGTTTCAGGTCTTATGTCCAAGTCTTTTATACGTTTTGAGTTAGTTTTTAAACATGGTGTGAGGGAGGTATCTTGGCTCATTCTTTTGCATGTCTTGGTCAGGTTTTCCACCACCATGTTTTGAAGAGGCTGTCCTTGTTCCAATGCAAGTTTTTTCACTCTTTTGTCAAAGATTAGTTGATATATATGTGTGGCTTTATTGCAGGATATTCAGTTCTGTTCCATTGGTCTGATTGCCTGTTTTTGTACCAGTAACAAGCTGATTTAATTACTATGGCTTTGTAGTATAGTTTGAAGTCTGGAATAGTAATACCTCCATTCTATCTTTTTCTGGTGGGGGGGGGGTTCAATAATCGAGGTCTTTTGCTATCCATATGAATTTCAGTAATTTTTGTTCTATCTCTTTGAAGAATATCTTTGGAATTTTTATAGGGATTGCATTGAATCTGCAGATTGCTTTTGGAAAGGATGACCATTTTGATTATGTTAATTCTTCCAATCCATGAACAGGGAATATCTTTCCATTTCCTTATGTCTTCTTCTATCTCTTTTAGCAGTGTTTTGAAGTTTTCTTTATATAAATCTTTCACGTGTTTTGTTAAGTTTATCCCCAGGTATTTTATTTTTTTCAGTGCAATGGTAAATGGGATGGTTTTTTAAATTTCTTCTTCTGCTTGACTTTTTATGTATAGGAAAACTACTGTCTTCTCTGTGTTGATTTTGTAACCGGCTACTTTATTGAACTAGTTTATTGTTTCAAGAAGTTTTTCTGTAGATTTTTTTGCATTCTCTACATAAAGAATCTTATTGTCTGCATATAATGAGAGCTTCAGCTCTTCTTTCCCTATTTGTATTCCTTTTATGTCTTTCTCTAGTCTTATTGCCCATGCTAGAAGTTCTAGTACAATGTTAATAAGTAGTGGAGATAGTGAGCATCCTTGCCTGGTTCCAGATCTTAATTGGAATGATTTTAGTTTTTCCTCATTTAAGATAATGTTTGCTGTAGGTTTGTCATAGATGACTTTTATTATCTTGAGATATGTTCCTTTTATCCCCAAATTTTCAAGAGCTTTTATCATAAATGGATATTGAACTTTATCAAATGCTTTCTCTGCATCTACTGATATGACCATATGGATTTTGGTTTTCTCCTTGTTGATATGGTGGATTATATTACTTGATTTTCGAAGGTTGAAACATCCCTGTGCCCCTGGGATAAATCCTACTTGGTCATAGTGAATAATGCTTTTTATACTTAATTGGATTCAATTTGCCAGGTTTTATTTAAAAGTAATCGTCCATTTTCATTAGGGTAATTGGTCTATAGTTTTCTTTCTTTGAGTTGTCTTTATTTGGTTTTGATATGAGTGTGATGTTTGATTCATAGAATGTGTTTGGCAGTTTTCCTTCTTTCTCAATTTTTTGGAAAAGTTTTAGTACAGCAAAAGAGACAACAGAAAAAACAAAAAGAATCCCAACTGAGTAGGAAAAAATTTTTGCCCTCTATACAAGTGATAAGGGTCTGATAACAAAAATACACAAAGAACTCATACAACTGAAGAGAAACAAAGCAAAAATCCCAGTTAAAAATGGGGAGAATATCTAAAAAGACACTTCTCTAAAGAGGAAGTCCAGTTGGCTGACAGGCACATGAAAAATTGCTCAACATCACTAGCAGTTAGATAAGTACAAATCAAAACCACAATAAGATAATACCTTACACCAGCTTGAATGACCCACATCCAAAAAACAGACAACAACAAGCGCTGGTGTGAATGTGGAAAGAAAGGAACGCTTTTACATTGCTGGTGGGAATATAAACTGGTTCAGCCATTATGGAAAGCAGTGTGGAGAACCCTCAAACTAATGAAAATGGAACTACCATTTGACCCAGCAGTTGCTCTTCTGGGAATCTACCCAAAGGAGACCTCAATATGGGCACAAATGGACACCTGTACTCGGATGTTTATTGCAGCACTATTTATAATTGCAAGGTCCTGGAAACAACCCAAGTGCCCCAAGACAGATGACTAGATGAAAAATATATGGTGTATATATACACAATAGAATATTATTCATCAACTAAAATGACAAATTTGACAGTTTTTTGGTAACATGGATGTACCTAGAAGAAATCATATTGGCAGAAACAAGTCAGAAGGAAAAAGACAGAAACCAAATGGTTTCACTAATATATGGACAACCAAGCAAAAGTACACAATTGGGGGAGGCAACCAGCTGGAGTGGTCAGGGAGGAGAGGTGGTAGATGACCCCCTGGCATCACAATGATCTGAGATAGATAGATGATAGATAGATAGATAGATAGATAGATAGATAGATAGATAGATAGATAGATAGATAGACAGATAGATAGACAGATAGATATACATATATACTTTAAATAAAAAATAAAATGGTTCACAGAATTTACAGTGGAAAACACATTGAAGTTTTATTAATCATTAAAATTATCTACATTATCTGTAAAATAAAACAGAAGTAAATGGGTATCAAAAGTAAATAAACATTTTTCTTATTTTTAATCATATTTTATTGATGTCCTGAATTCTTCATTTAAGATATACATGTCTATAAATTTCTGGTGATTTCTTTTTCTTCACACACACACACACACACACACACACACATGCACACATGCTTGTGCACACGTGGGTATATGAATTGACTCCCAAATCTGAATGTTACTACCTGGTTGACTAATTGGAAAAGAGTTATTAAAAAGGGAAAAAAGTTTTGGGAGTGGCAGTTTCCAAGACATATTGAAATATCAGGAAGAAAATGTCTCAGTACAGGTTATAGTCTTCAATATATTTGGAATCTAGAAAAGTCAAGGTAGTACGTTTAGTATGGTAGAACATTCCTAAGGACCAATGATCAACAATCTTTCAATTTCTTAAAGCCTATAGAAAACATTTTTTGCATTGTTGCAAAATAAAACAACTATTGTCTAAGAAAACCCAGTGTTTAGTCACATAAAGATTGTATAACCTGCTCATTTCTTAATTCGTCCATTTTCTGTGCATGATTTTTTTGTGTGTTTAGGTATGTATATAAAAATAGTACTGAATCCTTGGTCAAGGCAAAACAGCAACAATGGAAAATATCTGGCCAATTTTGTGATTATAAGTTATCCGTGACTGTGAATAGACAATACATTGAATTTTCCCCCTCATTTGATTTTCCTTTCTGTTGTTTTATCAACATATTTCATTTTCAATCTGAGTTTTAGGTATATGTCAAAACAATAAATCTTCCTTTTTATTCTCCTCAATCCTTAAATCCCCTTTGCAATTTTATGAGCTGTTTAATAAGATTATTCTTGATCTAAACACTTGCAGAATATCAGCTTTTCTTGACCAATATAGGCATAGATACATAAAATACAGTATTTTGAATATAAATTTATTTCAGTTTCAAAAATTTATAAAATAAAAACATAAAGGGAGTGAGGAAATACATCAGGGAAGAAAATAAAGTAGAGCCTCATAGATAAGTGCACACAATAATCAAATTAACAAGGAATTTTGTAATGGAATAATTAATGAACTGCAAATTAACTTTAGTCTCTAGCAGAAAAAAATACGGAGAAGTAGTAAGGTCAATTATGCATTAATGAGAAGTATGATAATAGAGTTGCAACATTAGAGATCAGTAATAGAATTAAATTTTGTAAAGGAAATTCCAGAAAGACAGCAGATAAAACAACATGATGATACAAGTCAGTCAGTTAGTCTAGGGAAACTGCACCTGCTAAGGTGATAGTACTAAAATTTCAATTTTACTTATAAAAAATACAAAAATTAAAAGTTTACTATCATAAGAGTTGTTTTTAAATAGATTAGTCATTTTTATTTCTATGTGGGATAATTTTTTAAGTATTTTATATTAAAATATAAATATTATACTGAAACAGTTCTAGCAGAGGTTTACTGACGGGTGAACTAAAGATGAATAGGGGTTACACAATTTTCCAAAGGCATATACATTTATTACATTAAGTCAGAGTTATAAATTCAAATGTGATAGATATTTTGTCTTCATGGGAACCTTTTCTTCTACAAGAGCACCTAACCATAATGCTGGTGTGTTATCCTGGAATAACTTCTTTTTATTTGCATGGGTGGGGCATGCACAATCTCCTGGCATATCATGTGTGACTTGGGGGGGGGGGGAGGGGTGGTTATAGAGTTGTAAATCTAAGCTATCATCTAAAGCTTTGTCAAACTTGCTGTTTTCAGCATGTAGTTCCTCATTCCAGGACTTCTGCCCTGGATCCCTTATCTTAGTTCCCTAAGAATTCTGAGTGAAGGACAGAGGATAGACAAAGTACAGAGTACTTGCATTCCTACAACCTAGATTGTTGAACTTGTTTGTGTATAAACATTCAGAGTAGTCTCTTATCCTCTGACTTTCTGTAGTGTAACTTCTCTTTCATTTTCATTTTTATTTATTTGAGTTTTCTCCTATTTTTTTCTTATTAAGTCTAGGTAAGGATTTGCCTATTTTTTTCAAAGAACCAAGGTTTGGTTGCATTGCTCTTTTAGTCTTTTTATTTGTTTAATTCATTAATTTTATTATAAAATCACCTTATTTTTTGAAGTAGGTAAATTATAATAAGAAGGAAGTCATTTATATGATTGATTTTTCAGTATTATTGTAGCCACTCTTCACATATATAATGGCAAAATTATTCATGCTTTTGTGGAAATTGTTTCTTTATTGATAAGAATTGTAATGTGAATTTTTTTTGTTTGTTTTGTTAGGGAATCTTGAAATGATATACCTTGGTAAGAAAATTAAGTAGAAGTATAAAAACTCATGATATTGGTGGCTAGAAAGATGCAGTCATGGTTTTAATTAATAGCTTCCAAAATAAAGTATATAAGAATAAGTTAATGATGATGCAACTTCTATGTACAACTGTTTCCTTAAGATTTCACTTTAGGTGAAAAAGTGAGGAGACTCAGGAATATGAGGGCATTTTGAAACCTGTAAGAATTAGAACTTGAAATTTAACAAGAGAACTAGTAAGTGATTATTTATCATACATATGCCTTGAAGGGAATGACTTATATTTAAACTAGAAAGGTAATGCAAGAGAAAAAAAAAAGAGAAATTTTGAATCTAACAATACAGTCTTCACTTACAAAGAAAGATCTTGACTGTCAAAAATATCATTATCATTTAAAGAAAGGTATTGGAACAATAAACAATAGTATTTGAGCAAGTTATTTCCTTTCTCCTGTAAGTACCTGTGCAAGCATTTTCATTTCTTTGTAATACTTATAATTTGCTTTTTACTGAAAAATTTAAGACAGCATAAATAAAAGTAAAGCAACATTAAGGATCTTAAAATTTAAACTATTGAAACCAAAAAGGGAAGAGGGAAGAGGGAAGTGAAAAAGAGTCTCCTATATGGGACACAGTTTTCAAAAATCCTAATTTGGTTGCTATCAGTAAATTAAGCAATATTGTCAACTTCCTGATGAATATATTTTATGTGAATATGGCTCTCAGTTTGTTCTCAGACAAAAGAGTTAGCAATCCAAATCGGGCACTATGTGAGAATTGGTTGTTTAATGTCTTTTTAAGTTTCTTTGAAAATTAATTGATAAAATTCCGTTCTAATTATTAAGGTGTGGGGAGGTATTCGGACCCTTTGGCAAAACCATTAACAGATGGTGAACTGTGAGCAGTTCTTGTTTCTTTTTCACATAAAGGAAGAGTCATATTGGAAGGTAAAGAAGATATGAATTTGAAATCAGGTGGCAAAAACAGGCAAAACGAGGTGTTTACCCAAACCTACAGAGGGGAGCAGCTGGCCCTTTAAAAGTCAGTCACACACTAGACACCAAGTCCTTAACAAATTCTCTTGATTCCAATCATTTCTTTACCAGGAGGAGGCGGTGTCAAAACTCCCTTTTAAATGTTAAAGGTGTTTATAGTCAGACTGATCACACAGATGCTGGCTATCTGCATATAGAAGACATCCTCAGATGTTTCACAAGTTTTTCCTAACCCCCCCAAGCAAGCATCAGCTCTGACTAAGCTTTTACATTTTTCTTCTTGGGCATGATGCTCTCAGACTCATGCTTGTGATTATCACTTTGTTCTGTAAATCAAATTAAAGTAAAAGTGGAAAAAATGGACACCATCAAAAATTGCATTTCTGTCAATAAGGTTTGCCCTACTGGGTACAGAGATAACCAGTGCCCATCAGGCCTATTTCTGTTTACTTAATCTCCTTAGAAATGGGGGTCTCCAAGTCCATTTAAACAGTTCTGCCTCAGAGGAACCTAGGGGAAGCCCTATATCTGCCTTTTCCAGACCATTTTCATGCTGAATTTCTTCAGCAAAAACACAATGTGGAAAAATTAATGCTCATTTCTCACTGGCCCCAGAATAGAAAGCTAATTGCTCTTTGACTTGACTGCATCTTCCTCTGAATTTTTCTCATATCTTTTATTCCTTAGGCCTCTTCTCCAAGGAAACATTAGTTTAGAATACATGAAGTTTCTATTAGTACATGTTGAATTCCATACTGAAATGTTCAGGTAAGTGAGGGACTGGCACTGAGCTCACTGCTTGTGCATTTTTATTAATTCTAATAACAATCAGTTGGGAGGAGCTATTAATAGCTATATTGTTTGAGATGAAGATTATTTTAATTAACAAAAATTGCAGAGCTAGAAAAAGAAATCAAATTTGAGACCATCCTGTATGCCTATAAGATTGTGCTGTTTTATAACTAGTTTTTCATACAGAAATTGGAACTAAAACTCATTATCCCCGGATTATGAAGAAACTAATAACTGGATGAAGATTAAGAAAGTCAATTTATGGTAAAATTGTGATTATGTATTTAGATTGAAAGCAGTTGTAAGGGTTATATATATTAGAAAAAATCATTTCACAAACAAAATTTGTGTGCACTTAATATATCACAGTACTCAACAGAAAACAGGATATTTTTAGTGTACCTGTTTAATATACATGTAAGCTTGACCATAATGTTTTAATTGTATAAAACTTTCAAATTACTCATTTCCATTCTATTTCCTTTCTCTATAGACAGCTTTTCTGCTCATATTTACTGCTTATAACCAATAGAGAAATTTTTCACCATTCCTACTTACAGACAGAAATTTTTCTGTTCATCACAGCTAGAATACCTCTTGCTGACTAATACTTATCTAATTCTATGAAGAAACTATAAAACCTAGAGTTGAGGGGTTAGTTTAAAAGTTAGATTCCCTTTTCCCCTGTCCAGTCAGAAAATTCTGATAAATAAAAATTATTTGGGTCTGCTATTTTTATAAGGAAAATATATACGCTAATGAGAAGATATAATAAAATCACCATGTAAAAATTGAGATATTATAATATATGAAAATGGTACCAAAAGTGATACACAGTGAAGGGTAATACAGTTTAATATTAGTTTGTGAAAATAGCAAAAAAAATATTTAATACAAATATGTTTGTATACTCCTGTAATGATTATCACATTGCTACTCTCTTTTTCTTTAAGATAGAGTCACAATTTGTAGTGTTTGAGGCAATATTTACAAATTCCAAGATCATTAATTAATTGATGAGGCTAGTTTTCCGAACACTTCTCCAGACCACTAGCATTCAGAATAAGAAAGGATCTAAGAGAGGCCAGTTTGGGAGAGAGGCTTCAAGATGTATATTCATATTTTTAGCATAGAAATTTGTGTTTAAAAATGATTTAGTAAAATTGTTTTGCTCTTATTATTTTATTCCAATTTATTAGGTTATTTTTTCATAACAACGTTATACAAATCTTCTTAAACATTTAGAGATTTGCAATTATCTCACAGATGTAAAGGTATTTTGAAGTTTTCAGTTTGTGCAAATATAACCTGATATTAATACAATGTTAGTAATGTTTAATGAGCACCAAACAGCTCTTTTCAGAAAATAGTGTATTGCTCATGACCTATATAAGTTTTTATAAATTTATATATTCAGTGTTTGCTAAATATGATATTGAGATGCTGGAACTTCATTTATCATCTTCCACTGGTAGACGGAGATTTACACCTTTGGTTCCCTTCAGTCCTTTTGACTGGGAATGAATTACATCCTCACCATTCCTACTTACAGACAGAAATGTTCATACTTCTCAACCTTCAAAATCATGTAAGCCCATTAATTTTTCTCACAGAGTATTATAGGAAAATTCAATAAAAGAGTAAAAGTAAATATTTCTTTTAACAAATTACTTAGAAGAGGGTCTTAAAGTGTAATAACTATTACTAAGAGGGCTTGCTATGTGCCATGCAAGTGTTGGCTAGTTATCCTTATTTTTTTATGTATTTATTCAAAATAAAATACTGTAGCATATCCACTGGTGATAATGTATACAACAACCAAGCACACATGAGATTATAAATGCTGTCTTTTTGTGAAAGGACTACTTACTTAAAGGTAGGTGATTATTAGACATTAAATAGTTTTGCATAAGATTTGTTTCTAATTTACATAAGATTTGTTTCTAATTTGTTTCTAATTCTTTTAAGAAAATGAAAGAAATTATGAAGAGAATTTCTATTGAAAATAAAAATCCCAGAGTTCTATAAAGCTGGAGATAGTTTTTATATGAAAAAGAGGTCTTTCATTTATTTCAGCAAAGGTGATTTTGCATCTTTCATTGGTTTAGCATTTTGCTTCTTGTTAAGGTATATAATAAGGAATTTATCTCAACCTTAGAATCTGGACTATTATTTCGTTAAATTTCACAGTCTCTGTGAGGAGGTCAATACTATTAACTTCCATAATAGCAAAATCATATGATAAAAACTCTGAGTTATGTGTTCATTGTTTCACAACAAAAGAAATATATTTTAATTCCAATAAGACCACTAGGCTATTAATAATAACATGCTATCAGTACTGAAAACTACAAATTATGTTTCTCCTTGAAAATTTAATAAAGATATATATGTAGATGTGTCACTTGATGATGGATGTGATGTGGTAACATATCTGAAGAACTTGATCCTGTATCTCTAAACATATAAACCAAAGGATGGATGGGGGGGGGGAGAAAATCTGTTTATCTATCAATATATTTACCTCTCTTATCTCTCTTTTTATTAGCAATATATTCATTTTTACTACTCAAAGTATAAATGAGTATCATGAAACATTGATATTTTTATTGATGTTTTGTGAAACATTATGTTACTTCTTTATCATTTTCAATAATGAAAACTACTTTGATCCATTTTCTTTGCTTATTTCTATTATTCAACTCACTATAAAATCATTCACTATAATAGTTTTCAAAATAATTCCAATTATGTCAAAAGCATGCATTTGCACACCTTGTATAAACCTTTTTTTTATAAAAAAAAGACATTTTCAACTTTCCCTTTGCAAATGTTTCTCTTTTCATATACAGAATTTTTATTTATTTAATTTTTTGGTAATAAGGTTACTTCATACATACTAGCAGAGGCTTTGGTTAAATGATGTTAAGGTAGGGATTATCCTTGAAGAGTTCCTAATTAAAATATACCAGTAAGAATTAAGAGATTTGATTGATAACTATGGAGTCACAGAGATTAAAAAATTCATTGTTCTAAACACATTGATGAATCAATGCTTTAGAAGTAAAAATGATTAAGGAAAAGATAAAACAAAACCCAAAGTTCTGCATAATTTAAACAGGCTTTTCCTAATAATGGAATTGTAATTTTCTCCTTTTTATTTAATATGAACTTTTAGAACTACCAGATGTGTTTGACTTTGTTCTAAGAATTCCAGATTTTCCAGCAAGGATTTTCCTAAAGCAACATATTTCATTTAAACTGCTATATAGCTAGAGAACAGGCACTCTTCTGACATTTTATAGGCTGTATACAAAATTTATAGAGGCAACACAGGATTCCTTATTGGTGCCATTTAGTCATAGGTTTAGGTCAGTAACTGCTACCCTAATTCTAACAAAAATAATATTAATCATACTTTAAGTTAGCAGAGGGTGAGAAAGGGGATGATTTTGTATGTTTTGCTAGCATTCCTGTGCACTAACAAGAGGTTAAGTTTATCCCTTTTGAAATAATTTGAATGCAACATCTTTTTTCCCCTTCCAATCCTTCTGACTTTTTCACAGAAAATGACATGGTCTCACCTGTCTATTAAGAATATATGTTAGCTCACAAGGCACTCTGCCATTAAAAGGAAATGCATACTTAAAGAACACAATGGGGAAGGGAGAGAGGGGGAAATTCAGGGAAGGGAAAAGTACAGGTGAATAGGACAGGGTTCACAGGTGACATGATGGTGGGAAAAATTTGGGGTCACACGATCAATAGGAAAAAAACAAACTCAGTGGATGGTTCACCAGAATGTGAAATCGTATTTGGTTTAATACTCAGCTATCTCCATCTCAAAATTCTTAATTATTTTTGAATAAGTGACTTCATGTTTTCATTTCAGAAAACAAAACTTAATGTAGCTGATCTTTCTTGTTGCTTTTTAATTTTGCCTTACATTCCATGTAATTTTGTAATTACATGGAATTAATTTTGCCCTGTCTTACATTGCAGAAATAACATGGAATAATACCTATTAAACCATTTACCAAAAATAAACACAGAAAACAGATTACAAAAAAATAAACACATTTCCAATTTTGTGTTATATAGTTTGCATAATTTGGTTGGGTTATGACAATTGTAAATCTTTTTATTTAAAACAGAAATAAGAGTTTTTCCAATTTATCTAGATAAATAAGGTAACAGTAGATTCATTTTATGTTATATGAAAAACCAGTTTTTAGTATTTTTTAGTATTATAACTAAAGTCCTTAGTATTTTTTCTTTAATTGGACTTTAGGGATTTAGGTTCACACCCTTCAGACATCTATCTTCAGTTGCATGTTACCATTCCATGCTTATAACCAAACAATCAATAAGCCTCCACACCATGTAATGGGACTCACTCACTTACTTGGCTCCCTACACTTAGCCTTCTCCCTCTGTTATACAATCAGATTTCTAAAGGTTCATTTCAAAACTGAAAGGAGTAAAGCCTCTGGAATTATATTATTTGTTCCCAAATTCAGGGTAATTTATTTGCAAGCTGTGTGAGGTGGTAAATAAATAAATCTTTCTATGTCTGTGATACTAAAGTTATGGGTTATTTGAAGAAAAATTATATACAAAACACTTGACTAAATAGCTGGCAAAGAGAAAATTCTAACTACTGAGTAATTAATATTCTTTACCTAAACTCAGTAGTACATACCAAAAAAATATTAATTTAATTGATAAATTAAAATTAAACAAAAGAGTGAGCTGTATAAAAAAAAATTAACCCTTTTACTATCAAAATTATATACATTCTCTGTTCTTTATTTTGCACATTATTCTGTCAACAGTAACATAGTAAAAAGAATCCTTAAACTTCTGATCCTTACACATTTTTATTGCTTGTAAAAGTCTTGGGTATCCTTAAAAAAATACATAAAATTTCAACACAACCTATATTTTATTCAGTATTTAAAAATTTTGTCAGTTTTTAAATTTAAAAAATTCAGGAAAAAATGTCTGACAAAAGTGTTATTTTTAGATAGCAAAATTATGACTGACAGATTATAATTTTAAATTTAATGTGTTTGTGTGTAGCCTACATCTGTATAAATAAAAGCAATTTAAAGCTGTGAAATACACAAATAGATAAGAAATATCAAAAAGTTTCTGCAGGTCCCCTTGATAAAGGGGGAAAACTGGTGATCAGTGGACCTCTCTCTGTGGTTATGAAATTTTACTATAAGACTTTGAAAGCACAAAGCCTCCAAGGCAAATGAGAATAGTAATCATAACCCCAATCCTAAACCTAATAACACAGGGTTGATTAAATGTCAATCTCTCGGGAAGAAATAGATTGATTCTGTTTCATAAAGATGACAAAACACATCTTCCTCAAAAATGACATTAAATATATGGTTAAAGTTAGATTTCAAGTGGAGACTGGGAAATTGTGGAGAGGTAATTAACTTCTCTGAGGTGCAAGTACTTACACAAGCAGGGTGTTCATATTGACTAAGCATCTAATTTGGCATTAGCACTTTTTAGCTGGTGAATAGATATGAAATTCCTATTGTTTCCAAGATGCTAGCAACCACATAATTAGATTTTACCATCACAATTCCCATTCCATCACTAATAATGCTTTTATCAACCCCAGGATATATTCTCCATCTTTCAAACAGCAGCTAGCTATGAATCTACAGATTTCTGGTAGCCTTCAGGAAGCTCACCTGTCCCAGGAGATCTCCACTATGCCTTTCTTTACTTTCAGCCAATTTCATTTCTTGAATATAAGTTTTCTTTTTTATTCTTGTAAATTGATAAGAGCACTTTTTTTTCATGTGTCTGCCTTTTCTTCTGAAGTCACTAAATGGAAGACTTTAAGGACTGAAATTCACTATTTAACATTTATTACAAACCCATTTTCATTCATTTTTTCACTATAACCATTGTTAGGCTGAAAGTAATAAACAGATCTCATTTATTCATTCTCTCTCTAATAAAGATTTTTATTATATTGTAGTTATAACTTTTATATTGTAGTATGTAATCATTAACAGAAAATGATTACCATTTGGGCAACCGAATAACCACCCACTTCCGTTTAAAAGGTTTAGTTTGCACCAAGACAGATTTGAAATAGGAAAGAAATAAAAACAAGTTCATAGTATTTACTCACTTCAACAATGAGCAATACCTCAAAATATTTTGAATGATATGAAAACTATTAAGCTACACTTAAATAAAGTGTTTTTCAGATCTTTTTGGTAAAGGTACTGTCTTAGTTTAGCTGCTTTAGATTATTGGTTTATACCACCTGAAAGGTAAAAAGAAAAACTATAAGCAAAGATAATTTGAAATATAATTTAATAGTAAAAATGATAAATGAATCATTTAATTAGGGCAGTAATTAATATTTATGTTCTTGTTCTCTTTTTTAATTTCAGGATGAATCATATAGTGGAAAACCCCTGAAACTTCATACCTTAAGGAGCCACATGTTATATTCTACTTCCTTCTTTGCTAAAGGAGAAGTCAATCATTGCACATTTGAAAATATCTGTATTGACCAGAGTGGTAAATATTAAAAGGGTATTATATACCTAACTTAAACTAGACCATAGAAATATGAGTAATGTTTATTGTTTTGTTCTTTTGTTTTAGCAAATAAAGTGATCTGAGACTTAAAGTTGATTGGTTAGTTTGTTTGTTCAGTTCCATAAGTGCACATACATTTTAAAAGTTGGTAGCCCTGAGTTCTGATGCTAGGCCTCCTCTTTTAGGTCTTGACACTCAATACAACATAATAATAGTTCTCAATAATACAGGTCACATTTTAAAGTGAAATTAAATTATATCTAATGTGTTAACTGAAAATTTAGCAAACTAAGCTACTTTACTTCAGTTTGGCAATGGAAAAAGAAAGCCAAATAAAGGAAGAAGAAGAGGAGGACAAAGAGTAAATAAACAGCTTAGGGTTGGTGGAGTAAAGAATAAGGAAGCAAACTACAGAACAAAGAAGCATTGTCTGAGTCTGATATTTGTCAGCTAAATGGGAAATAATGAGAGACATGTACTTACAGTGTGAACAATCTTTCTTTATAAGGTTGTCATTATTATTATTATTATTTCCTAAAACCCAAGTCCCTATGATCTCTCCCCCTGGTTTTTTTCCTACTAAACATTCCAGTTTCTGGATGTTAGGCAGAACAAGGGTTTTTTAACTACATATCATCTCTATTTAATAGAAAAAGAGGGGAAAACCATTAAAATATTATGGAGTTATCAACATACCAACACATATAAAAAGTAAAATACATAATCCTGTCGACAGATTCTGAGAAAGCATTTTATAAAGTTCGATATCCATTAGTGATCAAGGTCTTTTAAAAACTTGGGATAAAAGGAACAAATCTTAACATAATAAATCCACGTATAACAAAACCACAGCTAACATCATTTCCAATGGTGTGAAAATAAAAACTTTCCCATTAAAATATGGAACAAGACAAGGATGTTCAACTACTGTTTTTCAATATAATACTGCAATTCCACATGATATGATAATATAGAGGACCCTAAAAACTCGCAGAAAAATTAAATAAAACAATAAACCAGTTCAATAAAGTAACAGGCTACTTTAATACACAAAATTCAGTACGAAGAGGAAGAAATTCAGAAAACCATATCATTTGCAATTGTACCAAAAAATTAAATATCTGGGAATAAATCTAAAAGGGAGGTATATAACAACCTTTGCAGGGAAATTATAAAACATTATCAAAAGAAATAGAAGAAAACACAATAGAAATACATGTCCAGTCATGATTAAAAGAATCAAAATTATCAAAATGATCATTCTACCAAAATAAATTTACAGTCAATGCTATTTCAATAAAAATCTCAATGTTATCTTCAAAGAAATAAAACAAATATTGGTGAGATTCATACATAATCACAAAAATCCCTGAATAACCAGCCAAAGATCTCCTGACTAAAAAGGGGGAAGAATGGAGATATCTTACTCCCAAAATGTACAATAAAGTCACATTAATAAAAATAGATTGGTAGGACAAAAACAGAGAAATGGACCCAATGGAATTGAATTAAAAGCTCAGAAATAAAAACCACACAATTATGGTCAACTAATCTTTGACAAAGGTGCAAAAAATATATACTAGAGTAATAAATGGTAACTGAAGCAATAAATGGTTACTGTGAAAAGGGGACTGCTACATGCAAAAGAATTAAATAGACCACAATCTCACACCATATAAAAAGATCAACTCTAAATGGATAAAAGACTTGGATATAACACCTGAAAACATAAAACATATAGAAGCAAACATACCCAAAACACTACAAGATAGAAACTTCGGAAACATTTTTGAGAACACATCTCCAGAAGCAAGGAAAAACAAAGAATGTATACAGTTGGGACTACAGCTATGATATGTGCATATTTGTCATGTGTCTGTGGTCATTTGTATGCTTTCATTATAGAAGTATATATTTAGCTTTTGTGCCCATTTTTTTCATTGGGTCCTTGTTATGTTTTTGTTGATTTGTGTATATCTTTAAGTATCTTAGCTATAAGCCCATTGTCAAAAGTATGATGTGCAAAAGTTTTCTGCCATTTGGTAGGTGTCTTTTTCTTTCAGTTTCTTTTGCTCTGCAGAAGGTTTTTAATTTAATGTTATCACACTTGTTCATATTTACTTTTATTTATATTGCTATTGAAGACTAACCCAGAAGGATGTTGCTAAAGCCAATGTGGTAGATTGTGTGTCCTGTTTTCTTATATGTATTTTTGATTTTAGATTTTTGTTCATATCTTTAATCCATTTTGAATTAAGTTTAAGCTAAGTATTAAATGGTTATCTGGTTTCATTTGTAATTTGCAGTCCAGTTTTCCCATCAATTTATTAGATTCACCTGTCTCCAATGTAAATTCTTAGCTCCTTTGTCAAAGATTAACTGTCAATAGGTATACAGGTTATTTTCTGGGCTCTTAATTCTATTTCCTTGATCTTTCTGTCTTCATTTGCTCCAGGACCATATGGTTTAGATTACTGTACCTTTGAGGTATAATTCCAAGTTTGAAATGTGATATCACCACTCTTCCTCTTTTTGTCAGAATTGTTTGCATTATTAGGATTTTTTTTATTTATTTCAGTATTGTTTGCCCTGTTTCAAGAATGCCATTGGAAACTTGATAGGGATTATATTGAATCTGTATGTAGCTTTGGGAAAGATGACCATTTAAAAGATGGTTTTTTTTCCAATCCATAAACAAGGAGTATCTTTTTATTTTTATGTATCATTTTCTATTTTTTTAAAGTTACATCCTTTTCACTGTATTTATCCTTCACCTCTTTATTAAGTTTACATCTAAATATTAAATTTGCTCGGATGCAATTTTAAATGGAATTTTTCATTTCTTTCTCTTCTAGTTTCTCTATAAATAGTAATGCAAGTGATTTTAGTGAATTGATTTTGTACTCTTTATGGTAGAGATTTATTATTCACATTAGATTTTTCTTAATGGAGATTTTAGGGGGTTCTTAGTATATTCTGTTATTTGCAAATAGGTATAATTTAACTTCTTTTTCAATATGGATTCCTTTAATAATTTTCTCAGGTCTAATTGCTCTAAGTAAGACCTCCAATACTACGTTGAACAGCACTAGTTAAAGTAAACATGCCTGTTTTTGGTAGATCTTAAAGGAAAAGTTTTCCATTTCTTACCACTGATTATGATGTTGATGTAAGCTTGTCCTATATTGCTTGCAGTATGTTGGGTTTTTGTGTATTCCCACTTTTTAGATTTGTTTTAAGACATAAATGGATGTTGAATCTTTAAAAAATTTTTCATTTACTTACTTTTAATATAATACAACTTCAGTTATCTTTGTGTGGCTGTTGGTTCCCTTGGGAATGCCCTCCCTCCCCCTAATGCCCTCCTCTGGTCATTCCATTTCCTCTTGTACTGTTTGCTGGTCCAAGTTTAGCCCTTTCATCTCTTCTTTTTTCTGGATAAATGTCCTTTTCCTGGGTGAGGATTTGTGTTCCTTGGGCATGGTGGACCATGCTGCTCAGATTTCCAGTCTTAGCTTGCATTGGACAGTCAGTCTGAGCTCATTTGGAGTCCATCATGATGTTTCTTTCTTTCTTTCCTCCATTCTTTTTTGGTGTTCTATTTTTTTTCCTAACTTGTAGTTCTGGCCTCAGGCTTAGAGAACCTGGTTCCTCCCCCTCGTTTGTTAAGGAGTTCCTTGGAGGAGTCAGATGTCAGCTTGTCTTGTTCTCCTCAATCATGACTTGTCTCTTAGCTGTGGGGAGGCTGTTATATTTCTGTGGACTTCTCCCACTGTCCAGAGGCAGTGCAGTTTACTTTTGCTGGAGAATTCTCTGAGTCAGAATTCTAGCTCCTAGGCCCCGTTGATGGTGTTGGAGTAATATTAATAGGTTGTCACTATATTGGTCTCACAGTCCTGTGTTCAGTGGTTCTCCCCAAAGTCTTTTTGGTCCTACCCAGGGGAAGTGTGTCCCATGGCTTTTACTCATATCCCTCATCTGTTTCTTCTGTTGGATTATTTGTGGTTTTCTTGCTCCTGATGAGGACTGATGGGAGTAGAAATAAACAGAGGTAGTGTCTCCCCCCTACATCACTGCCTGTACCCCAGCAGGGTTTCCCCTGCCTCCTCCACAGATAAAGCCCCCCTCCCCCCAGGCTGCCCATACCATAAGCTCCATCCGCCTAATCCAGGAGTGGTGGCAGGGCCCAAGGAAATCCCAGACACCAAAGGACTTGGTAGACTTTGAAGAGGCAGGCACCACAGCCAGGGCTAGAAGCCCAGTTGACCATGGCAGATGAGGCTTCCCCCACCTCCTGCACAGACCAGAGAGCCCTGTTGAGGTGCCAACTGCACAGACCAGAGAGCCCTGTTGAGGTGCCAACACTCCAATCCCCATCCCGCCAACCTGACAGTGGCAGCCAGTGTTGCTGAATTCCCAAAGAACTCAGCAGGCCTTGGGTAAGTAGTTGCCATGGCTGAGGTGGGGTTGGATGTTGAATCTTATCAAATATTTCCTCTGCATTTACTGATGTGACCATGTGATTTTTTTTTTTTTGTATTTTCTTCAATTGATTTGGTGAATTTGTAATTGCTTTTTGATTGTTGAATCACACTTCTGTCTGTGGAATAAGTCTTACTTGTTCATTTTGTATAATCATTTTGATATATTGTTGAAGTCAGTTAGGATTTTGTTGAAGATGTTTTACATTTTGATTCATCAGAGATAATTGGTCTATTTTCTATATTGTAACATAATTTTCAGAGTGCTGGCCTAATAAAAAGTGTTTGTGAGCATCTCATTTTGTTTTTTCCCCCTTTTTATTTTTATTTTTAAAATGTTTTACACTGCTGTATGCCCTGAGGTTCTTTCACCACCTTGTCACCCATGAACCATTATCTTAATCTCTTGTGTCCTCTCTCTTCTCATGACTTTATACTCCTCCCTCTCCCTTGCTTTATGCTTCATTTCTGCTGACAGTTAATTTTAAGTTTCACTTATCCTTTTGTTTGTTTTCCTTATACATCACTTATAATAAGTGAAATGCAAATCAAACCACAATGAGATACCACCTCACACCAGTAAGAATAACCTGTATCAAAAAACAAAAACAAAATATAAGACCAGCAACAACAAATACTGGCATGGATGTGGAGAAAAAGGAACAATTTTACCTTGCTGGTGCGAATGCAAACTCTGTGTTGAGGACTCTCCGACCACTAGACTAGAAATGGAATTACCGTTCAATCTAGCAAACCCACTCTTGGGATTCTACCTAAGGGATACAAAATCACTAATTCAAAAGACACTTGTACTTTGATGTTTATTGCAGCACTATTTACAATTGCCAGGATATGAAAGCAACCCAAATGTTCCTTTTTGTCTATTTTTGAAGAGTTTGAAAGGGTAGGTAATTAGTTTGTATATGAAAGTTTGGTAGAACTCATTTAAAAAGCCATCTAGCAATGGGCTTTTCAAAATTAAGTTTTATTAAGAAGTTTTGATTGAGACCCACCCCATCCCCTGCTAAAGCTAGTCATAGTCTTCTAGTTTTCCTCCATTCATTAACTGAACAAGCTATATTCTATTGAGAAGAATGTACTGTCTTTCCTGGTTTAGGACTTGAGAGTTCGGGGAACTTGGTTGGTTTAGAGTGGGAATATGCCTTCAGGTAAAAAGGCACTTGCCTGACTTATTGTTTCTCAATCTTTCCTATCCTTTAGGTTGGTTTCTGTCTCACTCGATTATTGCAAATCCAGTCCTCACAGCCACAGTCCCATTCTAGACATCTGATCATTTGAAATAATGATCTTTACTGAAGAAAACAATGACTTAAAAATCCTGTCAGTAAAAATGGATGAAAAAAAAAATGTGGTATATATACAAATGGACTACATTACTCATCAATTGAAGATGACAAATTTCATGAATTTGAGATAACATGGATGGACCTAGAAGAAATCATATTAGCAGAAACAAGTCAGAAAGAAAAAGAAACCAAATGATTTCAATAATATATGGGACATAGGAAAAACAAACAAAAGTCCAGGAGAAAAAGTCAAAACAAGCTAACAATCAAACTAAAGTACACAACTGGGGGTGAGGGGATCAGGGGGAGTGGTCAGGGAGGGAAGGAGGCAGATGATCTCTGGGGAATACAAAGATGCATATTATATATGTATATATTTATAGCAAATCAATCCAGGCTATCCAACCTGAAAAAAAAAATCCGTAATCTTTCCTTGACTCTCATCTACAGTTCCTCTTTCCTTAAACTAGAATTGCTATTTTTCTGTAAAGTTTTAAATGACTCCATTTTCAGAATACCCCAAAGTGTGCTGATTTGTAAATCTCATAGGAAAATATGGTGCCTCTTATTTCACATATGTTAAAGTTTAGAATAGATTGCAAAGATTATAAATCATCTTGACCTAAGTTATTTGAACTTTGAAAAAAGCTGATATAGCATTTAAACTTACATTTGAGCTTTCTTAGTCTTGGTTTGCTACAAGTAAGGCTGTACTTTGGCTTGAACAAATTACTTAAAATTTAGCTGCTGGGCATCAGTACGTGAGCTGATGACTCTTTCAACACTACTTTCTATTTCTAAAGAATAACCTTTTGATGTGTACAGACACAACATATCTTCAATTACACAATACATATGCATAATCTTTAAATTACAGATGGTTCTCTGTGCTCATTTAGCTGACAAAGTAAAAAATGTTATGATCCTATTGGTTTACTGGAAGCAAGCAGAAAATTAAAATGTTCATGACTATTCTTAAGTTACTAACCAAAAAGGTCAGCAGAATAATTTTCATCACTCCACTGCAGCTTATTTTCTTTAAAAAGAGTCTTTGAGAGACATTTGAATAACTGAACAATTAAAATCAATGTTCTGAATCTTAAGACTAAAACAGATTGCTACATTTAATTTTGACAAATTCACATGTAAATAAAACAAGAAAATTAAACTTAGTTGACTATTATTTTCTTATATCCCAAACTGAGTAGCATAAAAAAGAGAGGCTAAGGCAGAATATGATCAGAAGGAAAAGAAATTCCCAGTTGAACATTACAGAGTAAAAATAGGCAGAGTAAAATAAAATTCTGGTTTAACTAGTATCTGAATGTCCTTTGGTTTTCATCCATACTTAAGAAATTTAAGGGAAAATCTTGATGTATTTTGTTGTTCTTTATTTTATTTGAGTTCAGTTCAAATAAGGTAATATGTAACCTCAAAATAACTATAATTTTTTTTTTCCTTTAGGGCATATGTAACCCCTGAAATTCATGTACTAAATGCCACTGTGACTCACTTGGAATAAGGAAGCAACTAAAGTTAAGTGAAGTAATTACGGTTAAGATACTCTTCTCATGGGTTAGCATCCTTACCAAATTTTTTCCTTTTTTAAGATTAGAATAAACAAAAAAAGACATGCACATGAGTTCCCTGATGTCAAAGTTAAGATCATAGTCTCTAGATACAATAGACGGAAAATCCTAGAACAATACATATATTCAAAGATATTTTACTGAAAAAAAAAATCAAAACATATTTGAATTACTTACTGAATGTCTTAAATGGACTAAGGGAAGTTTGTTACTGTTATTCCTTACCTCAGGGCATATCCACATTTTGCAGCACTACCTTTTCTTCTGAGGAAACACAGCAAAATACAGCACAGTTAAATCAAATAAAGGACCATCCCAATAGGATCTAAGTCCTAAATAAGTATAAGAAAATAATGACCTACACTACACAAAACACTCATAGTCCAAATAGAAAATATTCTTAGTAGCAGTTTCTCTGAAGAATAATTTCCTTTTAAAGAAACATTGATTTACACATTTGCCTTTTCTTCAAAATGTTATTCATGAATGTTGCTATGTTAAATGTTTTGTTGCTACTATTGTAGACAAGATAATCTATTGTAATTGCCACCATCAACAATGCATACCATTTATGGAAGACTTATAGTAATGGCCCCCAATTGTTCTTTATTATAATGACTCTGGGTTTGGATACAAGACAACAGCAAATATAAATAGATATTTGAAAAGCAAGTGCACTGTGGTCTTTGACTTCTACTGCTCTGAATCACTCTGAACCCCAGGTGTTCTTCTGGAGGAGAAGGCCAGATATCTTAGATGTGGTTGAGTTATCTCAGCTGTGTATCCCAAAGGCAAGTGTAACTCCATTGTCAAACAAGTTTGTGATCATTCTACACCTAGAGTCTCAGATGAAACTACATTATTTCAAAAAGCACCCAAGCTGATTAGAATTGCCTAGCATTCAGATATATTTTCCACATTGCAGGAAAAAGGATCGTACTATTTGTTTACTTTGTTTAGCAATTTCCAAAAACTGCAGGATATGCCTTAAATGATTTATATAATCATATATAGCTTCCATATTCTGATTTTGCATTCTACATGCTTAACTTTTATTTTATGAACACTATGCTCTTCTCTCTGTTAAGCACATTTGTTCCTCAAGATTTTATTTTACCTCTCCCTCTTTTGCTTACATAGAACCAGTCTTTTCCATTTCTTAGTACTTCGTTCGTTTGTATTGAAGTATTATCTCACAATATAGTATTGACTGGGTGATTACTTAGTCATCTTTCATCTCTAGTGCTCCCCATAGTAATAGGTATCTACTTTTTATATTCAAAATAATAAAAAGCATCAATCAAAAACTATTTTAATAATGGAAATTCCAGGTTACATATGAGAGAAAAGAAAGAAATATTTTCAAAGTGTCATATAAATATTTAAAGCAGGTTCAATGCCTATTTTTCAACCCCCACATTCAGGAAACCTAATTTGTGTTTGGCTGACTCATTTTCTAGGTTCTGGTTCCCAAATGGAGGCCATGTGGACATGGAGGAATGAAAGAAGATAGAGGGACAGTTTTAAGGAATAAATCAAGGCTACTGCTTCTTGGCATGTATATCCTTATTCATCATGGCTTCTGTACTGACAGCTGAGCAGGAAAAAGCACTAACTCTCAAAAGATATAAACAAATATTAACCATTTAAATCCTTGCAGGTAAAAAAACCAACCAAACAAACAAACAAACACAACAAAGCAACATTAAGTGCAAAAATGAAGCCACTCAATAAAGGAACAATTGCCTCCTCCGTACCAAGAAAAATTTAGTAGCAGGTTAGCTGCCTTTATACAGCTATTGCATTCCTGGAACACAAACATTGGGCCTTGATAAGAATTCTTGGATGCCTGACAAAAGAGGCATCTAATCTCCATTTCCATGTCTACTCAAGCTAACCATCTGGAATTGGAATATGCTTACTCAGATGAACCACCTTGTATGTATGCCATTCATACAGACTGGCACAGTAGGATAGTCCTAAATCAAGGTCCCTGTGTCTTATATTGGAATCAACTGTTAGAACTGAAAAAGGCTCTGTGTGTCTGCTGTGAATCTTTAATATCTAAGAACTAATAATATTTGATTGAAATTTTTTGTTAAAGTGTAGGTTTCACTAGAAAATGAAATTATTATTTTTAAATAATAACATCCAAACATTATTAAATTACAAATTATAAATACCATTTAATGCTTTTTAAAAGATTGCATCATTTTCCTATTGAGATAACATTGGGCTATAGGTTCACATCTCTTTAGATATGTGTGATCGCACTATGTTCATAATCCACCAATAGGCCCACCATATTTTATTGGACCCCCTCCATTCTCTGCTCTCCACCTTCCTCCCCTTTGACAGCTTTAATTATGTAGTCATATTTCTAGGGTTGGTTATCAGTTTGATTTTGACAAAGCATTTGCTTTGTCAATTTATATAGAAAATTTATATTTTCTATATAACACACATAATTAATACAATTCAGTATTTGTCTTTTTCCATCAGTCTTATTTTGCTTGGCATTATCCCCTCCAGTTCTATCTATGCTGTTACAAATGTCAAGAGTTCATTTTTTTTTTTTCTTGAGTAGCATTCCATTCTTTAAATATATCACATCCTCTTAATCCACACTCAGGCACTTAGAATTTTCCCATAGGTTGGCTATTGTAAAGATAGCAATGAATATACAAGTGAATATATCCCTTCAAACTAGTGTATTCTTCACAGAGAGAGATACCAAAGTGAAACTGATCATATGGCAGATCAATTTTTAATATTTTGTGAAACCTCTACACTGCTTTCCAGAAGGCTTGTGCAATTCTATATTCCCACCAACAATGTATGAGAGTTCCTTTTAATTGATGTGCTCACCAAACATGTTTTCTGATATGGGGCATTCTCACAGGTGTGAGGTGATATCTTATTTTTGGTTTTGATTTGCATTTTCCAATGATAATTGATGATGAGCATCATTTCATGTTTGTCTCACATCTGTATCTCTTCATTAGACAAGTGCCTACTTTGCATTTCTGCCAATTTTTGATTGTGCTGTATTCTTTTTGTTGATCTGTATGAATTCTTTATAGATTTTGGATATAAGCCTCTTGTCAGATGCTATGCTAATATTTTTTCTGTTCAATAGTGATTTTTTGTTTGCTTGTTTGCTGAACAAAAGCTTTTCATTTTGATATAGTCCCATTTGTTTGTATTTTCTCTTGTTTGCACAGACTAATCCACAAATGTACCACTTAAGCTAATATCAAGAAGTGTTCTGCCCATGCTTTATTCAATGTGCTTTTTGGTGTTGGTATTTACAGCTTTAATTCCAATTTGAGCTGGTTTTGTATGAGATGTTAGATGGTGATCTAGTTTCATTTTTTTTAATCTGTCCATATTTCCTAAATTCCATTTGGTGAAGATTTTTCTTTCTCTACAGTACACTCTTGACATTTTTGCCAGTGATTAACTGTTCATATATGTGTGAGCTTATTCATGTTATCACAGTTCTATTTCATTGGTATGTGTGTCTGTTTCTGCCCTTTTGATTATAATAGCCTGTAGTACAAAGTAGGGGAGTGTGGTATCATCATTCTTCATGTGTGTGGTGTATCAGGATTACTTTGGTTCTTTGGGGTCTTATGTGGTTCCAAGTGAATTTCAGTAGTTATTTTATTACTTTGATAAACTCCACTGAAGCATAATAAAACTATTTTCTACAAAATTTTTGAGTTTTTATGACTATATTTACTATTTACCTTTAATATTTGTATCTACAGCAAATAAATATATCTATAGTATTAACAATGTTTACTATCTTACAGTAGAGAAAAAACAATGCATTTTAATAAGTTTTATTCAAATAGTTATTTTTGATCTTTAAATTTTGCCTATTATGTATCTTACTGTCATTGTGTATTCATAAGTTTCAAAAATGAGTCTGTATAGTTCTAAAAAAATTCTATATTAGCATTACCAAAGTCCTATCCAACAATAAAAACACCAATTTAACTGTCTACTAAAAACAATCTAACTCTGATACCATGTAAAGTTGAGGAAAACATCAGGTTTATGGTTCATTATCCATGTGCTCACAATAGGAGCACATGACTCAGGCTCTGAGTGCAACAAACGAGGTATATTAGCAGGCAAAATTGGGGAAAAAAGTTTCTAAGTCCATAAATGGTCATCTGTCCTATCTTACATAGTATCTGCCAAGTCCAGTGGTCCAAACAAAAAGCTGCTCATATAAGATGGCATTATACTTTTGATTAAAACCTGAATTGGTGGCATGGTCATAAGTGCTGGGCCAGGAACCCAACTGGTGGTAGTGGCTGGAAGTAGTCACTGAAGGCACTGCTGTAACAGCAGCATAGCAGCCAGCAGCAGCAATCTGAAGATGGGGCTAGGTGATGTCAGTCTGCAGATAGCATTATGAAGATGCAGATACCAGTTATACATATCTTTAAAGATGCTGGGCATAGGCCATGCCTTGTGAACATCTCAAGGAATGAATCTCTACAGTGAAGGTCTGAGTTTGATTCTTTTGGTACCCTGGCTTATATCCTGTTCAAGGTGCCCCTTTCAGAACTGATTGGCTCATTGGTGTTATTGTGACCTCAAACCTGATTAGTGTGATTTAAATCTGTGTCGGCTGCAAATCTTGAATGGTGCCGGTTAGGTTGAAACCCTTACAGCATGTCTTCAAAACCCAAACCTGGCAGAAATATGAAAACCCACTCTCACGCTGGAGTACAGTGGAGCTTGGCAACCTCTGCTACATCTGGTAGCTGAGGATGCCCAGTAGTGGAGCCAGGGGAGAGCTCTACTGTGCCACAATCCATGAACTACACGGTTCCTGTGACAGCTCCACTCCACCGGTAAGACAAAGGCCCATTTCTTGACCCCTGATCTCAACATTTTATAGAATCCTTCTTCCATGTGACTGGGCTCTGAATTTTTAGATGCATGGAAAGAAACTATAAAATCACATGGTAATGGTGTGCCCTGTTGCAACAACTTGATATATTAGGCTACCAAATTATGTTCCCAAAGAGATAATTTTACTTATTCTGAACATGAAGAGTTTTATACCTAGTCCAAAAGACTTAGAAAAAGTGGAAGTTATTTATATAAAATAACATTTATATCTAAAAATATTAGACTCATAAACAGACATCATTCCAGTAGATTTCATGGAATGCATTTACATTCAAGAAAGCCATAAAATCCGTAGCCAAAAGAACTGGTGTGTCAGTTTTACACCCCATTCATTTCCAATCAAGTAAAATATTTGTGAGCGATACAAAGACTCTGAATAGTCATAAAATCAGTCTAAGTTATTCTCTGCCCTAGCCCTTCATAAATATAAATAGATTACTACAGTCTACGAAAATGACATTGTTTTGCCAGTTGAGAGTGTGTTGTACATGTTTTTCTCATAGAAAGTGCATTCATTCTCTTTCGTTAAATGTTTGAATATTCATTATAAGCTTTTTTTCCCTAAAACTATACAGCTTATTTCAGGTTTAAAATGTACATATAAAAGAAAATTAGGATACAACAAGATATCAAAAGAATAAATATTATAAATTTTAAAACTTTAAGACAATCTGAAATTTGGATACAATAATAGAAGTAACAAATGGGGATGTTCTCCAATATCCTAGTTAGGAATTTTTTCTAAAATAATTTTTAATTTTTTTGTGGGAAGAAAGCAAGTTACATAGATAGGTATAGATATTACAATACCATAATTATGAAATTATAATCATGTAAAATAATATATTATTTACTGATGTGTGATTTAAAAGTTCAAATATCACTGGAATGGCAAATATCAAATCCAGTGTACTGATTATTATTTCTGGGAATGTATAATGGGAAATAGGATAGAAGAAATGCATATTCATTTTAAGTTTATTAGAAGAAAATAAATCCTTTCTTGAAAGATCTGGGACTGTAAGTTAGAACTTTACTCTTAAAAGGGAAGAAAAATCTGCTAAGAGTATATGGGAACATTTTGCCTTTCATTTACTCATTTCAACTCAGGTGAATTTTATAGTAACTAAAAGCCATTTCATTTGAACTTTTCAGTGACCTTTATGAGATTAGGTATTGGCAGCTTCAGGCTACCTCCTAGAGGACCTGGGCACATTTCAAAGGTACAAATGTAATTGGCACACCTTCCAATAACCTTTTCACAGTCACAAGGTTAAGTGGAAATAGGGACTAAACCAAACATTCACAATGGTCTTTCTGGGATAAAGTTAAAGTCATTTTCTGTGTTTGTTTTGTTATATAGTTGTATTTCGTAGCAGTGAGCTTTGTCATCCATAGCTCTAGAAATTTAAAAAAGGCTTTAAATATGTGGACATAGGACAAAGACATTAAATCATGCATCACATTTATTTCCTGCACTATTTGCAATCTATTTACAAACAGATTTGCAATAAACACACACAACAAAATATTAATAAACAGAAAATATTCATTTATTGATTTTTCATGGCTAGACTGCTATGAATGACAAAGTTAAGCAGTGAAAGTATAAAAGCTCAAGAGATATTTTACCTTTTTTTTCTTCCATGATGGTAAATGGTACAAATGTTATGAAAGTCATAGGGTCAACAGTGTATCATTTTGTTCCTCTGTTTGGTAATTAGTGAAATATACCACCACAAATTAATGGGAGGTTTTTAAAAAAAAAATCCTAGAAATTGGGACAGTTGAATTGCTCCTGTTTCTTGCCCAATGTGTTGTGCCATCTGGACTACCACTAATTGTGGGAGAGCCCCCTTCCTCCCAAAGAAAAGACAAAAGCATTTTAACACTACATCATGATTGCTTTAACATCAATTTCTTACTATACACAGTAGCTCCCTCTACCCCTCCCCCTCATTCTCATCATTTCCCTTCCACCAACTAGTCTGACAGGGAGAAAGAAGTAAGCTAGTCTCACATGTATTGCATCCCTATTATGATTCCCAGCATGGTGCCATTAAATAGCATCCTTTTTGAGTGGCTCTAATTGACCAGTATATGGTGCTTTCTATTTATGCTTTTTTAGTCACTAAGAGTTCAATAAACTTACATGTATATAATTCATCATGTGAAGGTCACTTTGTTCACCCTTATTGTTCTGCTATTTAAATTGTTATTCGTGTGAATCTCCATTTAATTAACTGGTTTGGTTGCAATTTCAGGCATTTAAAAAAGACAAAGGAAAACTGAAAAAAAAAGTCACATTTGTGAATTGGTTGACATTAGGTGGCATTCCTAGTCTTTCCCCTAGACCACCAGATGTCAGACTAAATTGAAGAATGGAAAAGAAATCGTGTTTTATAATGTTAGTGTCTAGTGTGCCAGATGGAGTTTTACACAATCCTGCAGGAAGAGTTAGCCAACAGTAGTTAAAATTCAGCGTTAGAAAGAGCACAAGTGACACAGCATGCACTGTAGCATTTTTTGATTATGGAACTTAATTATATCATAGATCACTGATAGCTTAATTTATGAGGATTGATTTTGTTAATTTAAGCACTTCAAAAGTCACTGTTAAAGTCTCAGTCCATTTAATTGCATCTGACTTAGGTTTTACTAATGCTATTGAAGACAAATGGATGAACAGAGGTGATACATTTATATTTTCTCCTGTTTGTCCATTTACTAACCACTACATATGTCACTGTGATTTACATTTCAATAAGCAGTTTTAGATATGAGACAGATTTGTCTTTTGCACTTAAAAAAAAAGCAAGTGTTAAATTATGTTTTAAATGTGTCATTTTTGATCCTATTGCAATAGGATTACCAAAAATCATGGAAGGTTAAAATTTTCCTCTCAATAGTACCATTCATCCATTTCAAACTGAAAGATTATAGATGTTACTTCTAAGGACCAAATAGCTCTGCTTTGATTAATTTAACAGACATCATCTGCAATATTTTCCATTAATATAGGCAACATTAAATAAGAAAATTCCATTAACATATGCATTAAGAGAAACTGTTGAATATATTCAGAGTGATTGCGCTTATCTTTTCAAGTAAATGTCAGAGAAAGCAATATACTAAATGAATAGGGGAGGCATGAATTGAAGAAAATGAGGGGGAAATGTATGTTTTGTTTTACCCTTGTCGTTTATTTAGAATTCAGTCTTGGTTGAACTGGTTCTCATCACTTATATATCAATGAAATCAATGAAAGGATGATTTTCTCTTTGTCTCTTTACCTTCTCCTTGAATTTTTGACCCTGTTGTTTGTTTGAAAACCAACAGTGAGGTTCTTATCCTTTTTTTCCACCCACTGAGTTATTAAAGACATTCCTTTTGAAGCCAACAATGATAGTTATGTAATCTCATACTTGCTTATTTCTCTGAAAATAAAAGCTTAAAACACTCCACAATCATGATCCTATTAGTCTCCTAATAGAGCCCCTTTGGATGCAGGGAATGTGAAATCCTAAAAGGTTAAAGACCTATTCCATGGTTGCACAGTATTTCAATGACTACATCAAATTAAACTCCTCTTTTTATCTTAATAGTGATTTCTTTTAACATTTGAATTTAATTTTAAAATCAGATCAGCAAGACAGAGAACCAAAATAAAAGCTACCCCTTATTCAGTTTTACTTAATCCTCTCCACTATCTGTAGAAAATGAAGTCAGAATAGTTAGGTTTAACTATTTTACAAGTCAGATTTATATATTTTAAACCTCAAAAGTCTGATCTTTTAGCAAATTTTAAACAATTATATAATCTCAAAGGAAAAAATAACTAATAGATCTGATCTGATATTTGCAGACTCAAAAAAAAATTTACAAAGAAAACCAGACAGAATGCCTATATCAAGCCTACCCAGGTAATTCACAACTAGTTTGATGTGATAGAAGATGCTGTATTATAATGGATGTGATTAGAGACGAGTCTGGGCTTACACTTTCAGGCATGTAGATGTAGATGTAAAGATACACATAGTGGTTTGGTTTTGGTAGGTTTTCATTAATCCTGTCCTAAGTACTACAAGAAGTTATTTGGGTTTTCTCTTGACTGCCTGTGCCCCCATATGTCTCAGTCAAAAAATAAATAAAATGAAAATTTAAAAAAAAACTTCTGATTCTAGAAATCACAAAGTAGTAGTATTAGTAGTGGAACCATTCTGACTTCCACCAAGTCATTGTTTAGAATTCAAATTGTTAGCTGTTAGCATGCAGAATGATGAAGGCTATCCCAGGACCCCCAAACCTATCCTAAATGGATTCTGCCATCTGTTGCATAAAGACAAAACATAATCTTAATTCATAAGACCTTCAATAGAAAAGAACTTTAATACAACTAATGCATAATAGAGAAAAGAGAAGGAATACAGTTAAAATAGTTTCCCC
Source organism: Uropsilus gracilis (assembly GCA_004024945.1). Lineage (NCBI taxonomy): Eukaryota > Metazoa > Chordata > Mammalia > Eulipotyphla > Talpidae > Uropsilus > Uropsilus gracilis. The sequence continues at coordinate 118,279 of PVHY01001046.1, read as the reverse complement.
ATGAAACACCCAAAATTACCCATTCCCTCATGGGCAAATACTCAGGCAAATGGAGTCAACCCAAAGCAGGATTGTTGAGGCCTCAATGCTTGCCACAAGTCTAAGGCACCTTCTGTTGAAGACCCACAGCCAAGGAGCAGAAGGGGATAGGCAAGTCTGGAGGGAAAAGAGTAAAATCAAAATAAGGTCTGCTATTGTCAGTCTTCCCATCAGGCTCTCACCCAAGTCTTTCTATAAGCAAATGTTCTCTAATCACATCCCCTTCTTCAGGATCAATAAAGTCCTCCCTTCTCTCAAATCTCTGCATACAGATCTATTATATTATATCTATTATCTTCTCACTACAGTACATTTACTAACTTTTCATTGGTCTCAGTAGAGGGTGAATTTCTGCTGAGTAATTCAGGCAGGCAGTCATGTTGTGTTTCTTCTGATATCCTTTGTATACAATACTTGGCACAAAATAGCTTAAATATGTGTGTGTTTAAATATAACTTCACTGATGCATGCTTCTAATCTAAAAAATAATGTTTCCAAGTCCCTGCATGATGCTTGAATGATTCTTTAAACTCCTGGCATATTTAACAGTCAAATTTGTTTATTAAATACCTAAATTTTAAATTTATCTCATACATACTTTTCACTTAAAAAATAAAACTGTAAACTCAAGAAATGCAAAAACAGGGTAGTGATTTCTCCTTTATATTAATAGTAATTAAATGAATAATTTTAATTTGAAGGAAATTGCATTCTGAAAAGCAAAGGCATTTTCTTGACACTAATTTGTGCTTCCACTCAGGTTTAAGATAAAAGAAAATGAGAAAAAGATTTTTACCTAAATTGGATAAACAAACTGCAGATCAATGAAAAAGAACCCGTCCTTTGAAAATCCCTTTTCTTCAGTTCTTCTCCCATTAAAAGGGTAAAGGAGCATTGAAATTGCATAAATAATGTTAATTAATATTTAATGAGTGATTGACCAAATGCCAGATGTGAACCTACCATGACCAAAGCCAAGGAAATATCTTTTATTGGTTATTACAGCCAAAGTCTTCTGGGAATAATTTTTCAAATAGCTTGTTAAAATATTCCTGGTTTTTATAATCAGGCATATATCTTCTACATTTCTACAAGAAGTAAGAATCTTTGGACTTGCAACCAATGAACCAAAAATTTTGTCTCGTTGTGTATTTCAAAACTGCTGGAAGCACAGAGATAATTTAAATCCTAATGTGTTGTTTTGACTGCTATAGAGAAATACTTCTGTACTGTAATGAAACTTTGCTATTTGGATCATTTCCTTTTTATTACTTTGTCTCAATCACTTGTTACCTGTACTTTACCAAACTGATACTGCCAAGACATGGCAACTAAAATTTTTATTCTTAAATATTAAAGCCCTTGGTTACTAACCTTCACACTTATCTTAGTCTAAATTCCTTTATAGGACTCTTCACATTAACTAGGTATGGACAGTTTGGGTTGTCTGGGGATTAGACTGAGATGAAAAGTTGTTTTAGCTGGTTTACTACTAAATATTTTCTGAATTAAAATTATGAAAGTAAAGGAAGAAGGTAGAATTGGACAGAAAAGTCAAGCTGCAGCATTGCTGTGACAACGATATGGGCTTAGTCAACTGGTCCCTCGGGAACACTGAGGCAGAAAAAGCCTGTCAAATTTCTTGAGTTCAAATGAGCAGCCAAGATATTTCTACCTATACACACAAGTGTTTTAGGTCCCAGCCCCTAGACTGGGAGTAAGTCCTTGCTTGAAAAGATTCTCCTTGTGTGAGCCAGTTCCAGGACTTACACGCAAGTCACCGGCAGGTAAGAAAGAAGCTCTGAAGGGGCTTCCTGATGGCATATCATGCCCACACCAAGGTCACATGGAACTATCTTTGGTCCTTTTTTTTTTTTTTTGACCTTCCAACATAAAAGTTTAATCTGTCTTATATAGAAAGTTAATGCCTTTGTTGGTTAAGGACTTCAACAAATAGTATGATATATAAAATGAAAGGTCTCTTTTAGAAAACAAAAAAAAATTGAGGGACTAAATTAGAAAAATAAAGGCATGAAAATGGGGTGGAATGAAAAGGACCGAGTGAGGTCGCTTAAATATGGGCACTCCACAGAGTAAAGAAGAAATCCCAAGTGTCTCGGTAGAATTTAAAGAACGTGCTTGCCGGTATCTGAATGGGAGTTGTTGCTGTTTCTCCAGAGTAAGTCTCCTTCAGTTACACTACACCCAAGTCTTTGGTTAAATTTAATTTATGTCTTTGACTGCATGGATAATGTAATTTTAATAGAGCTTAAGGTTTATATCCTGAGATGCATGAACGGCATGCATGCAAGTAATAGTCCCAAGTCAGAACTGAGCATTTGAACATAATTTTGTTAAATCTTACCAAATAGTACTTTAAAATCTTTCTTTATAAAACTTACATAAACCTTAGCAAATTATACATGGCATAAATTGGGGTTCGAGTTTATCTTAACAGATTTTAAAGGGATGATTGAAATTCTATATGACATATAGGTTGTACTTGTGAAAATATATATAGTAGTTTTTGAGTAGTTAAACAATAAATATTGATAATTCAGTATTTAACAGGAATAGCATTAAACTCATCTGCCTTTGAGATAATGAAGACACACTCTGTTAACAAAGGATATTTTTATTAATAAGATGTTCAAGCCATTCTCAGCTTAGACTTTCTTGTCCCGCATAAGCCAGAAGTTAAGGATGAAACCCCTACTACAGCTACAGTTAAGATATTTGATATATATATATATATATATATATTCAATTTTGTGTTCACACCTAAGAAATCCTCACTGACAGAATTGTCTTGCACAGATGTGTCAATAAATTGCTAAAGGAATAGAGTAAAAAAATTAGATTAGAAGAATCTGTTTGAAAAAGAAATCATTGCAGTTTTCAGATTGAACTTAAAACAACTTTGAGGAAAAAAAATCAAGATATTTGTTATTTATTAATTAGGTATACAACAGCAGGCCCTGAGAAGGTGTCTCAAGCCCTCACAGAACTCTAAATGTTAGATTGTTCCATTTTGCCCTGAGTAGTGCAAAGGGTGGAGGACTTTCCCCCACTATGTGAAAGTAAAATGTTTTTATTTGGTTTGATTTTTAATATTGTAGATAATTTTTTGCATCTGTGAAGACTACTGCCATTAACTTAATAAGGAAAAATGATTTGGTATTTTAGTATTGTCTAAACAACCTACTAAATCATATCAAATAGGAACATTCTATTTTCCCTTAGCAGAGAAAATCTATATGTCACTTGGTCAATGTCACAGAACCAGTGTCTGATCTCACTAAACCTTCATGCTTTCTCAATTGCTGAGAAGTTTTAAAACTTTCTTATCAATTGCAAAAAAAATAATGGTTCTGACATATTTAGTAAATTCATATATAGACTATAAATGATCACAAAATATGAATCAATAAAGAGAGATAGGATCCTTATAGAACTGCTAGCAGTGGGACTAACTTATCTTCAATAGCTAAGAAGGTATTTGGTGATTTGCAGAAACTTCATTACAATTAAACCTGTGGTACCAGAATGCATTATTTATTGCTATCCATTTAGTAAGTTATAACCTCTTCCTTCTGTAGTGTTTCATCAATGTTATCAATGTTATTTTATTAAATTTAAGAGAAACATCTGAGCTCAAGGACCAAACTTACATTTGAAATCATATGTCAGCTGAGCAAACAAATAGCATTCTTTGCCTAAAGATGTCTGAATTGCTTTTGTTATATCTTGAAGTTATAGAACCAGCAATACCTTATTTCTAAGGAAACTATTAAAGGTTATAATAGAATCAGACTCACTTTGTGCCATTAGCTCATCACATTGCATCTTTGTATTGTTAGTGATATCATTATGAACATATTTTGTTTAAACTGGTTCATAAATGCATTCAGGTAGTATACACATATAAGTTTATATTTAAATTCTAAAGAATTAATGGTGGAACTTCTTTAATTAGAAGACATGGTGAAATTTCTATAACATTTTTTAGAGATACTAATGATATTCATTTGATGCTCCTCACATTAATATTTTGATTCTCACACAATCCATAAACCCTTAATTTAATAAAACTCTTCAACATTTTTTTCCATTCTCTCTTCAAAGTCATTTTTTCCTATGTTTGTTAACTTGCTGTTTTTGTGATATTTTTTACTTGTTGTATAATGCAACACATAAAAAGTTAGTGAACAAGTATAACACGAGAATTGTTTTGCTGTTATTGTTTTTTGGCCACAAAGTCAGCTTCATTGTCTTAGTCAAATGAACATACAACTCGAGGTTAAAGGAGAACAGATATTTGTCAATAAAACCAGGGTTGTCACTATTAGGTTCTAGGATCAACAAAGCTCAAATCTCCCAGCATCTGATCTCAAATATGCTTTCTTTTCAGCCAGGATTTCAACAACAGATCCTATGCTACAAGACTCTTGCTTGGGTAGAGAAACATCACAAAGGCACCTTTGTCTTCCTCTCCAACAGCATTTAAAGAACAGCTCTGGTTTCTTTGCTTATAGAGATCCAAGCTGTTCAGCAGGATGAGAGGAAGGAAATCTTTGGTCCCGCTTCTGAGGTGTAGCTCACAACTCTTACCCCAAATGTTGTTTTTTAAAGAAACAGTCTTTCCTTTGGTAATATTTAAATGGTGTATCTGGCATTATTTACTGGTAAGTACATCATCAAGTAAAAGGACATTATTTTGATTAGAAGATGGGCATTTAGGAAAATCAATAAATATAGGTTAATATATTTCTATAGGTTATAAGAAGAAAAATGAGGTTCTTCTTCATGGTTTACATATGAAAATTACCCTTCTTGCATAATTAATAAGTATTAACCAAGGACTTACCAGTGCACACAGCAAATCATGGTTGGGACTTCAACATAGAAAACCTATCATCTACAAATGGCCTTTAGTATTTAGGAATTATTGTCTTGTTTGTGTACAGGTTACATTTCCATATTTATTTCTACAACATCTGGCTTGAAACTTATTTGGTAAAAAATGCCAGATACTATGTGTGTTCCCCTTGTAGTTTTATGAATTTCCTTTTGCGGTGGATTTAATTTAAAATGTTCATCATTCTGTGTAATCATTTTGACGTCCCTTTCTGAGGTCACACTGCATAGTCTGCTTCTCTGTGGTGTTAGTGGTTTTATAAACTTTAAACACATACTTCTATTTTTAAAAGATTTTCTTCTGTGCTTTCTTTCACCTATTACTTCCACTCCTTTTCTTTCTTTTTTTTTTTGGGGGGGGGGGAGTTTACAGTCCTAGGCAACTGCTGGGCAACTGCCTGTTATGGAACACATGACAGTACACTCCTGAGGAGTCTGTCAAAGTTGTCTAGTTGGCAGTCAGTTGTAATGGCTTGCAGGTGGTGTGAGACTGATCACTGCTTGAGCAGAAATGCATTAAACTAATATGTAAGCATATTAAAGTCACCTAAGCAACCAGTTCTAGATGATAATATAGTCACAGAGCAGAAAAATTAGTACATGAACAAATAGCAAAATTTGCAGTAAAAAAGCATAAAATAATGATAAACAGTCAAAAGATGGAACACAATGTCCATGTTTCTATTGTTCTGAAATTGCACTGTCTTGTGCTATGAAATAGATTGATGTGCAGATGTGACACAATATACAATATGGTTATACCTATTTAAATTTAAATTTTAAAATATATTCTAATTCCAATTTTTGTTCTACTACCTATTTTTCCTCAAAATTTGCCATAACTGAACTTGGTTATATACAACAAAATAATTTAGTGGAAAACAAGAACATGCAGTGTTATGGGAATGAAGTGGAAAGTGATAAAAATATAAAGATATTCCCAGCTCATGGATTGGAAAAATTAACATCATCAAAATGACCATCCTTCCAAAAGCAATCTACAGATTCAATGCAATCCCTATAAAAATTCCAATGACATCATTTAAAGAGAGAACAAAAATTACAGAAGTTCATATGGAATAGCAAAGGACCTTGAATATCAAAAGCCCCCTAGCTAAAAAAAGAGAGAATGGAGGCCTAACTATTCCAGACTTCAGGTTATACTACAAAGCCATACTAATTAAAATAGCATGGTATTGGTACAAAAACAATCAGACCAATGAAATAGAATTGAGTGCATGGAAATAAAATCACACAATATATAGTCAACTAATCTTTGACAAAGGAGGGAAAAACCTACATTGGAACAAAGATAGCCTCTTCAATAAATTGTGCTGGGAAAATTGGACTAAGATCTGCAAAAAAAAAAAAAAAAAGGACAAAGACAACATCCTCACACCATGTACAAAAACCAATTGACACAGCTACAGATGGAAAAAAAAAAATGAAGGAAAACAAACAGATGGGACTACATCAACTTAAAAAGCTTTTGTACAGCAAAAGAGACAACTGAAAAAATTGAAAGAAGCCCATCTGAATGGGAAAAAAATTTTGCCCTCAACAAGAGTGATAAGGGTTTAATAACGCAGATCCACAAGGAACTCACACAACTACACAAAAGCAAAACAGGAAACCCAATCAAAAATTGGGGAGAAGAAATAAAAAGACACTTCTTCAAAGAAGAAATACAAACAGCCAACAGGCACATGAAAAATTGCTCAACCTCACTAGCAATCAGGGAAATGCAAATCAAAACCATAATGAGATACCACCTTATACCAGTAAGAATGGCCCACATTAAAAAAAAAAAAAAATCAGGCAACAACAACTGCTAACAACAACTGCTGACATTTATGTGGAGAGAAAGGAACACTCTTACACTGCTGTTGGGATGTAAACTGGTACAGCCACTATGGAAAGCAATACGGAAAGCAATTCAAAATAATGAAAATGGAACTACCATTTGACGCAGCAATCACTATTCTGGGAATCTACCCAAAGGAGACCTCAATGTTTCTACAAAGGGACACTTTTGCCTGGATGTTTCCTGCAGCACTATTTATAATTGCAAGGACATGGAAACAACCCAAATATCCCAAAACATAAAATTGGATGAAAAAGATGTGGTATTTATACACAATGGAATATTACTCATTAATTAAAAATGACAAGTTTGATGAAGTTATGGTAACATTGATGCACCTAGAAGAAATCATATTAGCAGTAACAATTCAAAATGAAAAAAGACAAACACCAAATGGTTTCACTACTATATGGGACATGGGAAAGATAAACAAAAAGTCATGAAGAAAAGTCAAAACAAGCTAACAACCAAATTGAAGTACACAACTTGGGGGAGGGGTATCGGGGCAGAGTGGGAACAGTCAGGGAGGGAGGGGGGTGAACCCTGGGGATTACAAAGATGTGAAATTTGTATATAAATTATTTAATTATTAAAAAAAGAAAAATATATTCACAATCTTTTTCTGTAGATTAATGTTTATTATCAATAAAAAGTTCATGAAGTATGGAAAAAAAATAGGCATGGGACCTGGGTTCCAAATTAATCTTAACATTCCATTTAAAGAAAGCAGGTCTGAGAGTTTAATGTATGAATATCCATATTTTGGTCTTAATAAATCCAAAATCATATCTATCTATCTGTCTGTCTGTCTAGCTGTTGTCTGTCTGTCTTTCCAACCACTTCCATCCACCCACCCACTTTCTATACATATACACACACTTGCATACATAGAGACTGAATGAAGAGGAATAAGGAATTCAGTTTTGAAAAAATAACATATATGAAAAATAAAATCATTTTTTTCAACTAATTCCCATTTTAAACCAATAATTATATTTAATCACAGAAATGATTGATCAAAGACAACCAAATATATTGATGGGACTGTGGAAAAATTGGATTGCTTCTACATTGCTGTTGGGAATGTAAAATGATAAACACACCAAAAAATTAAAAATAGAATTAGCATATGATCCAACAAATCCACTCCAACATATATACCTGGAAAAATGGAAAACAGGTGTTCGAGCAAGTAATTGTATATAGACATCATTTGCAACAAGGCTTACAATAGGCAAAGAAAGAAATAGTCCAAGGGAATAAACACTATGTAATACATACACCAAATGAAATGTTATTAATAATAAAAAGAAATAAAGTACCATTACAAAGCATAATATAAATGAATCACAAACACATTGAAATGAAAGTAGGGACAAAAACTCATATTGAATGATTTCATTTATATAAAATACTCAGAATAAATAAATCTCTGGATTCAGAAAGAAAACAGGTTGTTGCTGAGGAGAGGGGGGGTCTGGGAATTGACTATTGAGTATGTAATTTTCTTCTGTGATGATGAAAATATTTTGGAATTGCATATAAATAGGGATTTTACAACATTGTAAATATACTAAATGCTATTTAACAGTTCACTTCTAAATATTTCTTTTATGTTATGTGAATTTATCCTTAAGGAACAGTCTTTTTTCTTGAGAATCAAGAGAAAAGTAATATTTTTTACCAATCAATAATTATCAATAATTTACCTTAAAGACAAATAAGCTAAAATTGGAAATCAGTTCAACTTTTCCATCTTCCTCCCTCTTATTTTTTCCTGCTTCCCTTAAATTTATCAAATTATACATATCATATACATATAATACTTTTTAAATGATAGCTACAGAACGAATGTTTTATGTTTTATGAATTTGTTATCTAGTATAGTTGAGCATAGCCTTGTGATATATTTTGAAAGATTCATCTTTTTCCGTCTTGTGGTTTTAATTTATTTTAGAGCAGAATTCCATTTTTAAATTTAATCTCTTCTAGAAACTCAGTATATAAACAGATAAAAATGGAGCTGACCTATTTGAAACTGCCTTTCTTTGCCCTTTTGCATGTGGCCTCTGATCTTGGAATGCAATTTGAAAATCATTATTGCAACCAGTTCAATATATTTAATAACATTTCTTGTTCCCCTATTTTTATATAATTTGTTGTACCTGATTCTACAAGAAAGAAACAAATTGCTCGTTTTTAGTAATATATGGACTCAGAGAATCTTCCAGAATATATTTATCAAATTACTTCTAGTAAAGTAAATTATACTTTAGTGTCTTGAAAGTGATCATGAAATTTAGAAGAATAAAAAATCTGTCTCATTCAATTCTTAGTGTTAGGATCTAGACATTTATATATAATATTATATAATGTATACATATTATGTATATTACACACAGAGACAGATGATACACACAGACAGACATCTTACCATCAGGATAAGCTGATGGTTATTCCTTTCCCCATTCTTATTTCATTTCTTACTATCTGCCAGTTAGCAAACCTTCATGTCAGTACAGATGTACTCAAAACTAATATTGGGGAAGTGACCGGGAAAAGGCATAACTACATTCATTGATCTCATTGATTTCATTACAACCAGCAGAAAGAATTCATAATATTAAAATCTATCTCCATTGGAACTATAGGGGGATGAAACATGCTTTATTAGAGACACTTTTTGACAGTGTGCAAAAGAATCCTACTGAAAAAATTATGTAATAATTAGGAACTAAGAAACTCACCAATGGTTTCACTCATAGAGTCCCAATGGCCTTATCTGGAGCCATCTGAACAGCAGTTTAGCAACTGTAATCTTGGATTATAATCCATAAGGATCAGGAGTCCTATTTAACAGTACTGTTTTTATCTGGTTAAGATACTTTTTTGTTTTTATCAAGTGTTCAAAACTGTTTTCACTCTTGGAGAACTGTGGAGACTTTGTATGATGCATATTTTACTTACATGGCTAACATGTATCTGATTATGATTTTGGTGTATCTCCTCTGACTCTACCCTTTTACTTTTATGGTCCTTGCATTAGTTGGTCATCATTTGGGGGGAGGTCCCATCATGATAACTCTGGCTCAAAGGAAACATTTAACTAAGTTCCCCCACCCCCCCAACCTTAAATCCTTCATCTTTTGATATAGGTTTTCCTTTTTCCTAACAGAATCACCTTTACTTCCTCCCTGAGTTCTTGGAAGCTAGCCATCCATATCTCATTTGTCAGGTGTGAATGGTATTATATCGATACCTCCCCAAATTCTGGACCACACAAGTCAAGCTCTCTCCTCTCTACTAACCACTTACTAGGCTCAGAGTAAAAGACCAATTACCTGACTCACTCTATTATTGGAGAAAAGGAGGAGGGAGAGAAAATGCTACAGTACAATGCCAGATTTCCTCAAAGAAACTCTTTCTTATTCATTTAAACTTCAAACCTTTAGAATTTTGAGAGTAGATAATATGGTGGAAACTGATTTTTTTATCACCTTCTGTACAAATCCCTCGTACATACCCAGAAAATTATTATGAAATGAGCAGACACCTGAAATCTATTTGTTAGGTATCAGCTAGCAGAAGTTCTTGACTTTTTGTGTCCTGAGCTAAACCTAAAGGAGGAGTAGCCTAATAAGCACTCTTTTTACTTATCTACAATAGACCTGGGAAATTTTCCAAAAATTTTTGTGAACCTAAATAGAGGACAACTTGCTAAAAACGTAAAGCTCACTGGAAATTGCCTCAATTTTGTCACCTTGGATACTATTATATCTGTTCCTATTTTCATCTTTTCTATCTATTCATTTCCTAAATGAATAGATACAAATAAATTCTAACCTAGACACAAGTGAAAGCCAGAGTTCTATAGAAAAATGAAATATCTTTAAGGTTCTAGAGGGGGAGAGTGGAAAAGCACCAAGAACTGGTGAATGACCAAAAGTTTCTCCACAGTTACAAGGAAAGCTAATGGGATTATGGAAAATATACTAAGATTACAGGCAGAAAATGATTCTAATTGATAATTTAAAATCAATTTATAGTCAAGGCTGAAGAAAGACTAAAATAAAGATATTTTAGTAGTGTGAAATAGCAAAAAATTACAGCCTTTGCATTTGTTCTAAGAAAACTGGCAAAGGTAACCATTAATAAAGCACTAAAATAAGAAAAAAAGAAAACATGGAATAGCTTAGACTTGGAGGGAGATGAAAGGAAACTTTACTATGAGGACAAGAAAAATATCCCTGGGTTACAGCTGTACAGTAAATTGAAAGGACAATGGAACTGGATCAGTATTAAAAAGAAGAAATATATAAAGTAACTAATGAATAACCAATGAATCTGATCATTTAGGAGATGATTTAGACAATCGGCAAAGTCTTTAGAAGAGAATTAATTGTGAATATAGGGAAAGTTAAGGAAAGAAATAAGATAATGCTAGAGAAAAATCATCTGTGACTTACATTTGCATAATCATCATAATGTAAATATAAAATATTAATCCAACCAAGCAGAGACACATATTGGGAGGCTTGGTAGTGGGACAGTTGTATGTCCGGGGACTTAGGAATAAAATGTTTATCTTCCACACTAAGTGAACAAATGATTCCTATAAACTGAACTATCAATATCTAGGAATACATGCATGTTCTTGAGACACATAGAGTTAATTACCACAGCAATCAGTTAAAAGTGTGAACATCATTACCTATAGAAAAGGGAACTGTGGGAAAGGAGACAGGAAATAGCTTTATGACAGTTATCAAACATGCATTTTGTGTGAGCTTGGAATGTCTGTAGGTGTTTAATCTGAATGATTAGCAAAGCGTAATAAAAACAAAACATTAACTGAACTAGGAAGATTTGAACCCCTCATAAAATGTATAATCTAGTAAATGAAACAGGCAAATAATAAATATCTAAGCAAAACAATGATTTGTGTTCTGGGGTTCTGACAGATGCTATGAAGGGTATTTGAAAAAGAGAAGCAGTGATATAGAATAACAGGTCAGATTTGGGGGGGGGCATTTAAAATAAATTAGGCAGGAGAATATGGTGATGTGGAAAATCAAAAGAAGAAAACTGTTTGATGGTGGAGTAAGGGAATCAGTAATTATGGGTAATGCTGCCCGTGGATGAATTTAAGAAGGGATCAGAAATGCATCCTTTATCTCCTTTGTTTTTGGAAAGATGGAGAATATTAATGTTTCTGAGAAAAACGTAGTTTTATAAGAATGCTAAACATTATTCATCAGCTAGACTGAGTGACAAGGAAATGAAGAATTAAAGACAACAGTGGAAATTTGAAGACTGAATTCCTAAGAAATATATGTTGAATGAATTAGATATCCAAACACCCAACTGATACCTCTGTAAATGGAGAATGTTGAGCAGGCTACTAGATGAACAGTGGGGGAGGGAATGACACCTCACAAAGGGCCAATTTCATAGAGGACTGCAGTAGAAGTGTAACAGTGTAATATCCACAAAAAGGACAGGTTCCAGGCTCCCTGCCTACCAAGTGAAGGGCATAACTGCAGGAAGGTAAAGCTAGAAGACTGTAGAAAATATTTGGACACACAGAGAAAGGGCTTGGAGGAGGTAAATGGAGTAGAGAGTCTTAGGAATCCATTCTTTAATTTTCCACTATTGTTTTTATTCTTCATTTCCTTCTCACTCAGTTCTGATTGATGTGAGCAAATCCCACTTGCTTCTCAGCTTTAAACTTGCACCAGGGAGGAAATGGAAGGAATTATGTGGATTCTAGACATATAGATACACTTGGAAGACATGTGGTTGAGCGACCCATGGAGAGATTGACAATGGCTACCATTATGTTGATTTGTACTTTGACTTTGTTCCTTTTGTCCCAGGCTTGCATGGCCCTCTTGCCAATTTCCTATGGTTACCCTTTGCTGGAAGGTGACATAAACTTGTAGTCAGGTCTTGGTGGTCCCACTTTAGGCCAACCCTTTTTGATTAGAAATTTACCAATGAGGGGATGGGTAACTGTTTTATTGGAAAGCTATTATCCTTTCTTCTCTCTCTCTACACACTGTTTCTATTAAAATTCTTTTCTATTAAAGGCCTTACATAATAAAAATATGCTTTATCTTTATGTGGTGGATGGGCAAACCTATTTAACATGTGGAAGTTTGAGATCCTGGGGTAACCCTCAGGTTTCCTGTTAATATGAGTTCCATAATTTCAGGCATTCAGTCAATTACAGATTAGTATCAAATGACTGATTTTATCTATAAAATAAAAGGATTTTTTAGAAAGTGAAAAAAAATCAATGTCACATGTCAACAAACCTAGAATTTGTAAGACCTAGTTATATTTTAGAATGCTATTTAGTTAAAATAAGGTTTTACTGAGTATCTAGTATGCTCAGTTTCAATTTTTTTGTACCTCATTTAATTTTTTTTTTTTTTTTTTTGAGACTAGGTCTTGCTATTTTTGCCCGTGGAACCGCAGGCTCTTGTTGCGTGGGGTACCACAGACTCAAGCAATCCCCAGCCTCAGCTTCCCAGGTAGCTGGGATGACAGGCGCGCGCCACCACACCCAGCTATTTTTTGGAACTAGGTCTCGCTACGGGCCCCAGGCGGGACTCGAACTGCCATCCCTAGCCCCGGCCGCTTCATAGGCTGAAGCTTACAAGCACGAGCCACCGTGCCCGGCCTTCATTTAATTTTAAAGCTTGACAGATCCATCACTACTTTCATGTTAATATTGTGTCTATAAGGGAGCAAAACTCTACCACCTCAAAATAAGTCTTTGGAAAAGGTTTATGAAAGGGACTCTGAAAGCTGGGTGGATGTTGCTCTTGATATTTATTTTAAACTTCTCTTTTTAAAATTCTTTTTCCAGAACTAATCTCTTTCACTATTTTCCTGGAGGAGGCAACACTTGAATCTACACTCTTTATTTTCCCTACAAATACCCTACACTTTTCCCTAGGGTGCTTGAATATCAAAAAATCCTCCTGACCAGAAAAGAAGAGCATAGAGGTATTACAATTCCAAACTTCAAACTATACTACAAAGTCATAATTATTAAAACAGCTTGGTACTGGTGCAAAAACAGACAATCAGACCAATGGAACAGAATTGAGTGCACAGAAATAAAACCACACATATATAGTCAACTAATTTTTGACAAAGGTGTGAAAAACTTATGCTGGTACAAAGATAACCTCTTCAATAAATGGTGCTGGAAAATTGTACTAAGATCTTCCAAAAAATGGACCAAGACAACTCCCTCACACCAAGTACAAAAACCAACTCAAAATGGATACAAGACTTAGATGTCAGACCTGAAACCATGAGATACATCGAGGAAAACTTTGGAAAAACCCTCCATGAAATACAATTCAGAAATCCCTTTCTGGATACATCTACAGATGGCCAAAAAAATGAAGGAAAACATAAACAGATGAAACTACATTAAACTAAAAAGCATCTGTACAGCAAAAGAGACAACAGACAAAACAAAAAGAAGCCCAATCAAATGGGAAAAAAATTTTCCCTCCACAAGAGTGATAAGGGTTTAATAATGAAGATCCACAAGAACTTACAAAACTAAACAAAAACAAGACAAGCCAAATCAAAAAATGGGAAGAACTAAAAAGATACTTCTTCAAAGAGGAAATACAAATGGCCAGCAGGCACATGAAAAATTGCTCAACCTCACTAGCAATCAGGGAAATGCAAATCAAAATGAGATGTCACCACAATGAGATGTCACCTTACACCAATAAGAAAGGCCCATATCAAAAAAACAGGCAACAAGTGCTGGCATGGATGTGGAAAGAAAGGAACTTTTACACTGCTGTTGGGAATGTATACTGGTCCAGCCACTATGGAAAGCAATGTGGAGGACCCTCAAAATAATGATAATGGAACCAGCAATTGCTCTTCTGGGAATCTACCCAAAGGAGAGACCTCAATGCTTATACAAAGGGATACTTTTGCCCAGATGTTTACAGTAAACATCTGCAGCACTATTTATAATTGCAAGGCCATAGAAATAAACCAAATGTCCCAAAACATACAATTGGATGAAAAAGATATGGTGTATATATACACAATGGAATATTACTCATCAATTAAAAATGACAAATTTAATGAATTTATGGTAACATGGATGCACCTAGAAGAAATCATATTAGCAGAAACAAGTCAGAAAGAAAAAGACAGACACCAAATGGTTTCATTAATATATGGAACATAGGGAAAACAAACAAAAGGCAGGAGGAAAAGTCAAAATGCGCTAACAATCAAACTAAAGTACACAATTGTGGGGAGGGGGGTCAAGTGGAAGCAGTCAGGGAAGGGAGGTGGTGGGTGACCCCTGGGGATTACAATGATGTGAAATATATATATATATATATAATTTATTTAAATAATAAAAAATAAATAAAACCCCAAGAAATGAAGAATTTACCCTTTCGACCCCTAGCTTCGCATCACTAGGAAAAGAAGAAGTGAACATTGTGTGGTCTAGGTCCTCCTTGTTAAGGCAGCAGGAAAGACTAAAAAGGGGTGTTTTGCTTTCTGTACCATTTTCACAACGAGATCAGCACTTTTCTCTTTTGTTTACACACCATACAAGAGGTTTTCTGACTAATGTAAGAAAAAAGACTAAAAACACACTCTTAGAGAATTAAATCATACTTTAGAGGATGTCACTGTGATAAAATTACTATTGTCAGTCATCACTGCCAAGTTTTCCAAGTGTCACATCAGATCCATTATGAGAAAAACTATAAAATGTAAGAGAAAAACATGTAAATTCAACTTGATTATCCCACAGTCTCCCAGAACTGTCACAGGGAGGGATGAAAAGATATCATCAGTGAATCTTGAAAATAATTCTGTTTTGGAACTCTTATGTGAAAATCCATTGAAGAATCTTTTTCAAATATTAACATATTCATCTTTAATACACCTTGCCTGAAATACAAGTTTTGACAATGTTCTGATTCTTGTTTCCTGAGTTTTTTCTCGAGAAAAGTCTTAGTTTTTTTCCTCTTACAAACTTAGAACTGGCTGTATTCAATTTTTTTTTTTACTACTTCAGTGGCATGTGCATTTATGCCACAGAGTTTAAAATGTTCATTTCCTGATGCTGTGCACCTTTCACTGAACATTTGAATGTCTCTTTTCTATTTATTTTATTTTATACCATTGTCTACCCTGGGGTTCTCTTACCACCTGAATCATCATCCTAATCTTTTGTGCCTACCTAACTCACAAATTCCCCCCCCCCTCTTGCTCTATGCTTCAGCTCTGCTGACAGTTTTAAATTTTTCTTGTCCTTTTGTTTACTCTTCCTATGTCCCTCATACAGATTAAAGTTTCTTTTTAAAAGTTCCTCTAAAATATTAAGCCCATTCTTCTGTATTTTCCTTTTTGATATGTAGGAAAATACTTTGCATGTTCTAAATTAAAATTCTTTCTATGTTTGTATTGATAATATCTTCTCCATTATGTAGATTGTCTTTTTAGTTATTTTTGTACATGGGTCAATGATTAATTTTCATATTACAAAATGTCATATTTTTCTGAATGAGTTTGAATAGTAAACGTCTTGAAATATCTGATTTATTGAATAACATCATCCTTAAAATAATAACTCCTTAGGTACAGAACCCAAATCATTTTAAAGATTGTTAATTTTGACTCTAGCATAGTGAATATGAATGAGGGTTTTTAGATTGGTGATGCCTTTTATCTTCTTCTTGAGATCTAGTTCAGATCAACAGATAATCTAACTTTTATGAGTTTCTCAGTAACTTCTTATATAAAATGGTGAAAAATGTCTACCTAGTAGGCCAATTTTGAGTTTTAACTTATAATTTTATATAAGATATACTATTATTCTAAGATGTCACTTTAAGTATTTAAAAATAAGTAAGTTACCAACTTGTTTTCAAAGTAAACTATGCTGTCAGTAAGTTTTTTGTGTCACCAAATAATATGAATGAAAATGTTCCTCAAGCTATAGAACAATTTGTATGAAATAGTTATAACCTACCACTCAGTTGTAGATGGTCACAAATCTTCAAATGACACTTGATCAATTTTCAGATTTCCTTTTAAGAAATGAAAAACAATTCATGTATTATTAACATAATAATATCAACAAAAAATCATATCTCAGAATGATAGCTTTAGAAGGAAAACATAACAGATTCAAAAAATTTGCAGTCATTTTCCTTCAATACTTAAATTTTATGTGTTTTAACATTCTGTTTAAGGTTAATGGGAAGGTGCTTGACAGTATTAACAATAAGGTTCTGTATGAATAAAGAATTAATCCTCTTTAATTTAATAACACATGCTATGTAAGAATGTGAAAATCCATGATCAAATACATCAAATACAATAGTCAGGTCCAACAATGTGACAGCATGCTGTTAGAAGCACACATGAGCAAATGATGGGACTATGCTCTGACGGAGGTGGCCATCATGTTGTGGGAAGATCAAAACACAGAAATTTCTCATTAAATCTGTTAGGTTGAAATAAATTGTGTAAGTATGTGTCCAGAGCTTTTTCAAATGCTTTTTGTTAGAACAGGCAAATTGCTTGTTAAGAAAGTAGAATTATATACCTCCAATAAGTAACCTATGAGAAGTGAACTTTGCAGTCTATCAATTGATTCCTGTTTAGTTTTCTAATACAAATTTAAAAAAATTATATGCTGACATAAACATCTTAATCTTAATATCATTTCTTCCAAGAGAATCTACTCTGTTGGAATTTTTATAAAAGATTTATAAAAGATACTTTATAAAAGATTATATATGATATTGACATAGCTATTATATCATCAAACTCTTTTAATTATAGATTAAATATATAATTGAAAATATTAATGCTTATTAATTTATATTAACATATGAAGAATATCTTTAGACTATATAAATATCACATATGCTATATATTTATATATTGCTGCATATCTTTTGTATTATATACAAATATACATTCATGTATTTGATTATATATAATGATATAATAATGGTTCACTGCCAGTTCTCACAGACAAAAAGACAATTGCAAAGGCTTCAATGAATTTTTCAGAACTTTAATGCTAAGACAGGGGATGACAGCCACAGGCAGGCAGAGGGAGAGATTGAAAGAGCCAGAACTGCAATGAAACCCTTTACATTGCCAAGTGCCCATAGCCACATAATTGATCATCATTGCAAATGCAAGGGACTATTGTCTGCTGGGTATCAGAAAGGTGGAAAACATAACATCTTTTGTGTGGAAGGTGAAAATAGTATAATTTTGACTAATTTTCCTTACAGTATTATAAATAACATATGAATATTTGGGAAAGATATAAAAGAGTTTATAACAGTGCATAGAATAGAATAGAATGATTGCAGGCATTGAGTTTGACCATTGTTTAAATTAAAAGTTCAGATATTTCTAGAGTTAGTTGAAATGATATAGACAACTTTTAGATCTCAACCATTCAACAGTGGGAAGGACCCTATACTACTATCTATACTGGTATTTCAGATGAACTTGACTCACACTTCCAGGGAAACTAGGGGTTTAAGTGGTGGACACTGGCAATCTCTGTGTCCAGATTCTGACACCTTTGACATTGCTGTTAGGCATAACTGCTAAGTATCCCCCCATATGACATTTGAATTGGCCCTTAGAACATAGCAGTACCTTCTGGGTGAGGCACTAAAAGTCATAAGCAAACTGCAGAAAGACCTTAGATTTTATGTTCTACATGACAGATATAGTAAATTCACTTGTAAAAATAACAAGGGAATTTATTTTGCCTCAATATTATATGTGAACAATATATGTGACATGATAAAATTTGCTTATTATGTGATAACTACTCTGTCCTCTAAAGACAGCATAATTCCAGACCATTCTCTGTGACATGTTCTTCAGTTTCTACAGCTGATGTAACTTGATCATTTGCACATTATGCAAATTTAGCATGTAATTAATGACTGTTTCCTCCTGGAGAAGAGAAACTCATGGACAAGTGAAACACTGAGAGACATTTTAGCATCTGGCAGCATTCAGGGTTGCTGAAAAGTCAAAGACCATGAAAGACAGTGAGTTAGTAACCATTTTATATACCTTCAACTTTTCAATATATTAATTATAAAATAAATGTGATAATTTAAAATATCAATGAGAACTCCTACTTAGTGTTTTAATGGGGTATGGGTAATTATGTTTTCCTCAATATGAAAGCAACTATGCACTGATGTGTCCCTGTTTTACAGAAAATTAATGGTGTTTTTCACTATGTGGCTTAAGCATTATAATACCTTAATACAGAAATAGAATTTATGAAAATTTGACTTACTTTTTAGTGGTTCATTACAAAATATATTATAAAGGATAGACTCTCATAGACTGTCTCTGCCATAAAACAGGCATGACCTTTGAATTGTTCTAACCATTTTCAGGTTTGCTAACAAAGGAACTCCAAAATCTATGTTGAATTATGGATAGAAAATTTGTAAATGAATAGTGAAATTAGAATATCTAAAAAATTTGACCTATGATTCTCACAGTCTTCAATTGGAACAGATATAATTCTGTAGAATCAATTTGATCACTGAAAGACAGACTACAGGGAACTGTAGTAGTAAAAGTTGTTTTATAAACATTAAACTTAATCTTGCCACCTCACACACATTGTGCAGTTGTTTATTGTCTGTTTACTTATTTATGGTATCTTTCTGTTTGAAGTAATTTGAATTATTTTCTCAGGAAATAAGTTATATCTTGCATACCTAGAATATATGATATTATGAACATTTAATTTATTTTTTAAGTCAAGCATTCAGTAAACAAATATTAAATCAATGTTTACGATTTGTTGGTCACTGGACTAGACTCTGGATATTGCAAACAGTAAAAGCTATATTAAATATCTGTGCAATACCTCTAATAAATATAATAAATAAGTAGATACTGAAGGTTTTTGATTCTGAGATTTTTTTCTCCCTCTGTAATAACAATGTCAGAATGTAGATAATAAATACCAATATTTCTTTATCATAAAAAGCAATATTTCTTTAAAGTAAAAAAGTTACACTAGAAACCTTTTTCTTTCAAAAATTTTAGTCCTTTGCAAAATGTTTGATTATTTGGAGAGGTCTATAAATTAACCTTTATTCAAAATCTCTCATTTTCATCATATTATTTAATTGCAATAGGTTGTGAATTTGCGACAAAATAAGAATTGAAGCTGTACCAGATGTTCTGTCAGACATGTGATTTCACCTGAGATAATCAAGTATTCATCATGTTTAATCTTCATCAACTGAAATAAACTGATTTCCAATAAAGAGAGTACTAAACATTCAAAAGACATAGGATAGTTAGGAAGAAAAAAATTCCTTTGATGACATTTTTTATTTAGAGCTTGTTCACTCCAAGAATTTCTTCAACCCTATTATGAACCTTATTTATTTCTGCATTGTTTTCACGTGCTTGTTTATAAAGACAACTTGTTTTTGTAGAGATACGGGGTTCTTTTTGTGACTTCATACATTTCTGAGAACGTGACAAATATTTTACCTACGTAAACTGTCATCTATGCTTAAATTCAATTCAATATATAAATGATATTAATTTTTTTAAAAAGTCACCCAGATGTCAGTTTAATTTATATAGACTCCTATTGACCAGCACATTAGCAACCACACTTTTATAAAGAAAATGCACTTTAGACCTTCTTCAATACCATATGCAATGGAAATTCATTTCATTGAAAATAAGGTACTTCTTAGAGAGTGTTTTGAATTATTTTTGGATTTTAGAAAACGGGGGGCAAAAAATAGAGGAAAAAGGAGGATTTTCATCAGCTGTGCAGGAAAGGGAAACTGGGAAGGAGAAAGCAGGATGAGGGAGGAAGAAAAGACGGAGGGTCAGGGTGATAGAGGGGATCAGAGATAAGCAGAGAAAATAATGGAAGTTAGAATACACAAAAGAGGAAGAGAGGTAGGGAAAATAGCAATAGGTAGCAAGAGGAAATGAGACAGGGAAAGGGGAAGAGAAGAAAAGGAGTAGAATCCTGAAAGTGAGAAGACAACCATTTTCTTTCACTTGCCAGGGCAGACAATCTCTCCTGCTGACAAAGAAGGTCTCATGTAGATAATCAAGCTGGCGAGTAATGAGAAGGTGATATCTGCTTGGTTTCCTAGAAAAGGAATGGACGTGGGAGGAAGAATGAGTAAAACCTCCTGCCAATGGTGCGTGCAGAGAGACAATTATGTCTTGGCTAGTTCTCAGGTGGGCACACGCCATTTGCCTGCACCTGGAACACTCTAATATGCTGGGTTGATGACAGCAGTTTGAAAGTCTCCTGAGAAAATGCAGGGAGTTGCCAAGAAACACAGGAAGGAGGGATTTAGAGGTTAAAGAAAGAGTTAAAATGGACATAAAAGAATAGAATTGCACTATTACTTTTCTTTTCCCTGTGAAAGAGTTGGAAAACAAGCAGAATACCTTCCAATTCACTCTGAAAATATGTTATTTTCACCTTGGATGATATTTTACCATATTTCAGGAATGACACAATAGAAGAACATGGCTGTGATATCTCGTTTGAGGTTTTGTAAAGAATCCCCTTTCCCAAACTCCACCTCCATTATTTATGCTTATCAGTATTCTCTCCTTTTTCAAAAGAAATGTAAATAGAAATCAATGAAACGCTGATGAAAATTTATTTTACATTTTTCATAGCTATTTGGAAGAATTATATATTATTATCAATTAATTTCTAATCAATACTTATATAAAACAAACTTTCTATTAGATACAGTCTGACTTCAGAGGAGTGATAGTGCTATATAATATATTTATAATTCAAATGTATTCATGCCCCTGTGTCTTATATATGTTATTCAGATAACCATACATACTTGATTTTCACACAAAGTTTGTGCTTCATAACTCCCCAAAGCCTGGAAAATCTCCTATGTAGCTAGAGTGATAAAGGTGCCTCTTGTTGTGTTAATGAAGTGATTTTTTCTTTTTTTGAAGCATCTGAGAGTGGGGGCTGGTTGCCTAGTGAACCAAGCATGTGATTAAAGGGTTGGAACTTACATTCCCACCTCAGAGCCCAGGGGAGGGGAGACCAGAGATCAAATCAATCACAAATGGTAATGAGGCTAGGCATGGTGGCACATGCCTGTAAGAGGCAGCCTAGGAAGCCATGGCTGGCGCCAAGGATTGTGCTTTGAGTCCTGGCAGGAGAATGTAACAAGACCTAGTCCAAAAAAATATAGCTGGGTGTGGTGGCACGCGCCTGGGAAGCTGAATCTGGGGATTGCTTGAGTCTGTGGTACCCTGGACAATGTGAGCCTTCAGTTCCACAGGCAAAAATAATGAGACCTAGTCTGTAAATACATACATACATACATACATACATACATACATACATACATACATACGTACATACATACATAAGTAGATAAATAAATAAATAAAAACAAATGGTAATGAGTTAATTAATCATACCTAAAAAATGAATCCTCCATAAAAAGTGAAAAAGGTGAGCAGAGGTTTGGAGAGCTTTCCAGTTTGTAAACAGGTGGAGGTAAGGGAGAATGGTGTGCCTAGATAAAGAAAGTTCTTTTTCTATGAATCGCTTGATCTTGAATTATCTACTTTAGTATCTACTCTAATAAATTGTTGATCCATTGTGTAAACAGGTTTTTTGGATTCTGCAAGTGCTTATAGCAATTTAATAGGGGACTAGGAATCTCCAATATGTTGCTTGGAAGCACAAAAGACAGACAGTCCAGAATTGTGAACGGAATCTGAATTGGGACACAGTCTAGGAAGACAGAATGCTAAAACTGATGCTATCTATGGATAAAAATTGTGTCAAACCTGAGCTAAATTGAGTTTATCTGCTGGTGTCTAAGAATCACTTGTTGGTGTGAGGAAGCTTCTCCATACACCTATTTTATTTGATCCAGGAACCCTACTAAGGTGCACATTTATCCAAAGCCACTATTCTAAAAAATTGAAAAAATAAATCCCAGCACTTTCTTCACTTCGGATTTCAAAAAGCAGAAGTTTTAAGCATATTTGCTAACTTTTTATTAGCAGCAATGTAAGTGTAAAAACCTAGCAATTGTGTTATAGAACTTAAGATCTATTTATTAAAATTTCAACTACTTTACTGTAATCACCCCTGTGTAGGTAGGCTCATCATCAGCTGTAGAAAGTAAAGAATGTTGGAACCCTTGATACTATCTTCATAGAATTTTGAATAATGAACAGCAAAGAAACAGTCACTTAAGTTTCTCTCTCAAGTCCCCTCTCTCCTTCATCCTCTCCTCCAAGGTGACTAAGTGCTTTCATTACCCGGCCCAAGGCCCAGTTGAGCTCACTTATACACGTCCATGTCCATTGGACCAGGCCTGTACAATCGTGGGGAGGGAGTGATACCACAGGTGCTGGTCATAGGGGCTAATGGAGGAAGGACAAAAACCTTGAAAACTCATTTACCCTACAATCCATGCCCTCAGGGTTTATTCCCTTCTTGTTGCACATTTTAAGCGATATTTTCCCCATGTCTCCCTTAGGAAATGTAGAACACCATAGCCGTGGCCAGCAAAAGTAAAAAGAATGCAACTGAAATAAAACAGAACACAACTACAGAATACAGCCCATTAAAGTGTTGGTGCATACCAACGTAGGGATGAAAGGCAAAAAAGATTATTGGCATCAGCACTGCAGCATTAGAGGGGAAAACCAGAACCAATCTATTCTACTCATGGTAATCTACCATCATCACACACCAGGCTTTCGGGCCTTCTCTGTGATCTGCATCACAAGCCATGTAATACATTCATTCCCAGGATGTACTGTGAGAATGGCGACATGTACTTTGAGGGGAGTTGCTCAATTTCCAGGGCTACTCACTTCTGTCACTCTGACCAACAAGGTGATATTAAGTCCTCTGCACCAGGCCAACCCTCTGCAAACACTCTTGGGTTGTGGACAGTGGATAGCAATCTCTACATGTGACCCTTGGTCCCCAGACGTCTGCCATGGACTGGTTACTTGACCTCATCCTATTCAAAAGTGAACATGATCTTTACATGGGCAGGTGTCAGCAGCAAGTGGTCCTCCAGGCACAGGGCACATGCTTTGAATTCCCAGCAACCCAGCTTCTCATGGGTTTGAACCTCTGTTTTTCCACAATTGCCTCCAAAGTTCTAGTAGATACACACTGGGCTGTTGCATGTATTTTATTTTATTTTTTTGAGACTAGGTCTCACTATTTTTACATTGCCCAGGGTACCACACACTCAAGCAATCCCCAGCCTCAGCTTCCCAGGTAGCTGAGATTACAGGAGTGCGCTACCATGCCCAGCTATTTTTGGGGGACTAGGTCTCGCTACATGCCCACAGTGGGACTCGAACTGTGATCTCTGGACCCAGGCACGGCTTCCTAAGCTGCCGCCTACAGGCATGCGCCACCATGCCCGGCCTGCATGTATTTTAGCAAAACCTACACCAGTTCTCAGGGACTTTCTGAGACTGGCTTGACCTTTTTTGTGTTCTTTCCAATTAATCAGCAATTATCCATATTCCATTTTGAGAGCACACGCTCTCAGTCTCAGCCAAACTGACTATCATTGCAGTGACATCATGTATTTGCTGCCCTACATAGGGGGCCAGAACTGCCATAAGGGATTCGAATGAGGAGGAAGGAGCACTTTTAAGCACCATGTCCCTATTTTCTGCCACAGAACACACTTCATCAGGACCATGAGTATTTCCATTAAACATGACTAGTTTTAGTCCCAGTTCTAAAAGAACCTGCACCAGCTTAGTGCACATTTGCCATCTATTCACGGTTTCTGGTACGCCTTCCACATCAACCAAAGACTGTCCACATTGCAGCCAAAATCCAGTCCGGCAGAAAGCAGTCACTCTAGTCACACCACCTGCTATTCTGCAGCCGCTATCTCAGCTATGGGTTCAGGGTCACTGGAGCCTCTCTCCATCTATTGTACTGCGCAGATGATTCCATCCACCCCAAGTCCCATACACACAGCAGTCAAGGTGCTAAGGGCTCTCCTGGTTTCTGATGGAAATATTTACCCATGTCCACCAGTTCTACTTAATACGTGAATGAATGAATGAATGAATGAATGAATGAATGAATGAATGAATGAATGAATGAATGAATGAATACTCTGTCATCCGGGCGGCCTAGAAACTTGACCCCTGGGGTCATGAGCTGCTGGCCTTCATCTTGTGTCAACACTGGATTAGCTTCATTTACTTTGTCATGACCTGGCAAGCCTGGAACCAAGATCCAGTCTCCTCCTCTGTTCCAGAAGAGAAGTCTAGTGTCTCCAGGGTAGCAGGTTGGTCTGCCACCACTGGACAAGTAGAGCCAATCTCCTTTTTCTCCTCGTCCTTGGAGGAGTCTGGTGTTTCTTGAGTGGTGAATTGTTCTCTCTGGATTTCTTTCTTGAGAAGTTTCAAATATGGTAGTTGCCATGCTTTGTCATGTAGCTCATTGACCCTTGTATTGGTCTCTCAGCATGGACTCTTACAGAGCTGTGAGAAACAGCCACCCCACAGCTCCTGCCACTTTTTGGATACTACATCTGCTCAACATCCCCTCCATATTGCTCAGGACCCATTCAAACTGTGATGGTGATCCATCTACCTTTGGCCATTAATGGGGATGTGTCTATAAAAAGATAACACTGGCCACTGAGTATACCTGCTTGTGACTAGCCACTTCTCAATGTCTTTCCAGGTCTTGGACGGCTCCATGTCTGTCTGTGGCAAACCATCCTGCCATTAACACCAATTATAGTGCATTCATCCCAATCTGGGTAGTCCCATCATTATTGGTAAAACATGTCAGAACCCTTGAAATTATCTTCGCAGAATTTTTAATAATGAACATCAAAGAACAGCCACTTAAATTCCTCTCAAGTGTTCCTGTATCCTTCCTTCTACCCCTCCCTCAAGGTGAGACTCCCTTTTAGATGCCTCTCCAGGCCCAGTTGGACCCACTTACACATGCACACACCCACTGGGCCAGGTGTGCACAATAGGAGGGCACAAAACCACAGGTGCTGATCATAGAGGCTAATGGTGGAAAAAGTCTGACCAACTCATTCACACTACATGGTGTTGTAGACTAAAACCATTGCTTGGTAACAGTAGTGACAGTAATCCTTTTCTCTCAGATCCCCTCTGGTAGTTTTTACATCATCTGGCCTAGAGGGATATTTAAAGATGCCAGTACTGTACAACCTTTGTGGTTTCATTTTTCACACCATCTCTGTGTGTTTGTTTTTAATAGCCACCAGTGCAGTGCTGTATATTTTTTTCTTCCCCACAACCTACATCATTTCATTGATATCCTTATCTTCTTTTCTTGCTCCTTCTAATTTGTTTTACTCTTTATTTTCTTTTTCTCTCATTTTTCCCCTCCTCTTGTCTCTGCCATACATTTTTTTCCCTGCCAATAAGGTAGTAAAGAGTTCAAGAGTTTAATTCCTGTTTTTGTTTGTTTGTTTGTTTTTTATAGTTTTAGATTTTTAGGGAAAATAATTTAAAACTACTAAACTCTTTAGTGATTTATAAATCTCTAAACCACTAAAGTGATATAAAGGAGATTGCTGATGGGTGAATTTCAAATTCAAATTGTCAAATTCAAAATTTGCACAAAGAATTTATTGTTGAAAGTGGTTGCTCTTCCCGAGGCCCTATTAAACACTTTCAAAAACAGTCTTCTCACAAGGTCATTTGCTATATTAGTTTTTCCATAGGTATGAAGATGTTTCTTTGTTGGCAAAATGCACTGTTGTACTAGGGATGTGTAGGGTAAATCAGTAACCAGACATTTTATGACACTCGCCTCTATGGCTGCCTGCGGCCTTGATCCTGTTTGGGTAGAAGGTGCTTAGGAGTGTGGGTGCAGGGCACATGCAAGTGTAATTGTGGATGCCTGGGCCCAGAGCAAGAGGTACACCTGTGTGAGTGCATACCTGAGCCTCGAAACACAAATGAAAGCAGCGGAAAAAGTGGCAGCACAGCTATGATGACCTAGTACCTGCAACATGAAGAGTGGTAACTACAGAAAAGACTAGAGTGAGAGCATAACGATTCATGAAAGGCTGGGAGGCTACCTGCTTGTCTCTTAGCTCCCCTGACTTGCCTGCCTAGCCTGCTTGCTTGCCATACAACAGATCCAGCTTCCCTGCCTGATATGCTTGTGTATCTGGTTTCCTGAGAGAATACTAAGGCCTGTAAAATCCTCTGGGGGCTTCAGGACTCTCATTACTCAGTTACCCTAATGGAGAGAGAACCTGCTCTGTACATGGGTGTGCTTGCATTACAGCATGGCATGTCATTACCAGACATGGAACTGTTTTAAGAAAATTTGCTCTCTTCATCATAGGACTGAATAATCCAATGAAGGTAATATTGTCATATTTTAATTTTAATTGGCGAGATTAAACAAAAGAGTCATTTTTGGACTGGTCATTACAAATTCATATATACCTCTAGTAAATGTATACAGTTTTACTTAAATAATCTCAGTTTTTAAAATTTAAGACATTCAGTTCTTTCCACATCCCATATTCTACTCATTTACTTACCACAACATACTTCCACTAGAGACAGTGCCTAGAAATTTATTAATAGCTAATTGGTACAAGCCTCATGAAATTCTAAGATGTTCCATACTAAGATGATGCATTACCAGTTTCCAAAATAGACTGCAGTTTCCGGTCAGATATGAATTGTGCTACAGTAATTCCCACAGTGCATTTCTTACATTTAAAAGGATAAGTTCCTTTTTGATGCCCAATAATATCTTAGGATAAATATTTGTGTTGATGTGATGATAATGATGCAGCTGTTTTCACAAAAATCTACTTGGAGTATATCGCAGAAGATATAATCTAAAATGTCACAGAAATGTAGTGACTGTCCTTGCTTATTGCTTCCACTCATTTTATGTTCTGGAGTTCATGATTTGCTATTAATAGAAAGCTCTGTGATTGGCCAAACTCTGTCAGTTTATCGACCATATAAAGGAAATAGAATTAAATACTGAGATGTAGTCATGATTCAGGAACTTAATGGCAAAAGTTCAGAATGAATAAAAAGTCACATTAAGGAGGTATGCCATCTCTAGAGAGTCTTAAATTTTATCCACAGAATAATTTCCGCACTAGTTAGCTACCTCCTCAGCAGAGACACAGAGATGTAGCATGTGGAACACTATAATGTGGGGCAGAGAACAGGGTGAAGAGAACATGGTTTGAGTCTGTGTGGCATGAGTATAGGATATTCTCTGTTAACACAAAGATTGTTCTGTGGCAAATAAAGAATATTAATGCATGTGAATAAATCTATGATATTAGAATAACAAACATATTCTTGATACTTGAATTGCAAGTAGTAACTGTCATTATCTAAGTGTAATATGTTTTTTGCTATCTATAACCCATATGGCTACTTTAAGTATGTTCCAATATGGTCAGGTAGGACAAATGAGGGCATTTTTTCTATATGTGTTGTCTGTAAAATTACTGTCATCCCTAATCCAGAGATTTCAACTAGATGAAGAAACAACCATGTCTTCAATGCAATGTTTTGATGGTGACTATGATGAAGACAAAGGTAAAAGAAGGAACTAAATTACAAAAAGAAAAAAGAAAAATAGAAACCCTCTGTAAAAAATAGGAAGTATTTGTAGCTATCTATAGCCCAGCAAGTACAATCTAGTAAAGGGTCGATGTCTTCGTGAGTGGACAAAGCTAGTAAAGCATTTATAAGAACATGAACCCTTAGGTTGTGTCAAGTAGTATTTTCACTGTTAACCTGAGTAGACTTGATATAAGAATTACTTGGAATTCAAAAATATAGGAAATACAAATAAAATTTTGAATTCAAATTATATTTTGTAACATATATCTTTTACCTTTAGAGGACAATGTAATATATTTCCTTTTACCTTTTGAGGATGAATCTAACTAAAAGGAAATCATATTACAACAAGGTACTATGATAGACTGATATTTTTAAATCTATGGAAATAACATTTTAAAGTATTCTAGATATGGCTGTATTCACCTCTTGGTACCTGGAAAATGTTTTAACAAAAGCCTAGGTTTTGACAATTCATGAAGCAATTCATGAATAAAAGTAGTATAGCTCTAAATTTTGGAATTTTTCCACAGTTTGGATATTTAATTAGGATGTCAGTCCAGAGAAATGAATACTGCTTTGTTGTTTTCTCGAAACACATTGAAGGTTCTCACCAACTTGTGATAAAAGCTCTCAAGGGGAAATGCTTGATATTCCACCTCACCGTGTTGATGAAAACCCTGGGTATGAAATTACTGGGGCAGCAAACATATGCCTCGGAGAGGGCACATCAACTCAATTAAACACAAAATCTAGAAAGGGCAGTCTATCATTTCTGCTTTAACATGTCCCTCATGTTCCTTGCAGTGATAGAGGACAGACAAACAGTTGTAAGGGAAATTTTGCAAAAACTAATACTTGCATTTGATGAAGAGAATATTACTCACTAGTTTCTAATGTGAAAAAATTGACACTAACAAATAAATCAATTATTTAAAATGTACCAAGTCTACCCATTTTCTTCAGATTTGAATGAAAAATCCACAATTGATTATTAAGTTTCACATATAAGCAATTACATATTTAGCTATGACAGAAATATACTCATAATATAGAAATTAAAACCTAGTTATATTTTAAAAGTATATAATTGAATATATAGCTTAAGTATATAGAGGCTATTTTTATATAATTTAACAGAAATTCTACAAATCAGAAATTCATTTGATTCCGTAAATTTATTTTTTGTGGTTTTTTTTTTTTAATTTTCTTATTTTCTTACATCTGTCATCTTTGTATATTCTTCCACTTAGGTAGTCTTTCCATCAGTAATACACTCACATACTGCCACTCTGCTCCCCATGTCTCCCTCTGCCCTCAGATTGCTTCATGGCCTTGCTGTAAGATTGATGGATGGCCCACTGTCCTCTTCCAGAAACAATGCCCTTTCTGTTGGTGAGGACCTGTGCTTCTGGACCCCAGAAGACTATACTCTATACTGCTCAGATCTCCAGAAGCAACAGGGAGGCAGGGAACCGATCCCAGCATGTGAAGGACTTCTTGTAGGACCAGTATGTGGAGTGGTGCTCCAGTCTCCTTGACTTTGGTACTTCCTATGATGTAGGAGACTGTCCTGTTTCCTCCAATACAATTTTCCCCAGATCAGTGTGGTCCCCGAGTTCTGTTCCTCCTCATTCTCAATGATTGTCCCTTCTTTTCTCACGACTGTTACATGATGCTGCTTCTTAATTTTATAATTCTGGTGTTGGAAACCCAATTCCCAGCCAATGTCAGTGGAAAAGTTTCCCAGTGGGGACAGATTCTAGCTGTTTGTTCCAGCTACTCCAATCTCCTTTCTGTATTTTTTTTTTTTTTTTTGTAGTTTCCAGTTTTACCTTGGGACCCTAGTCACATCTCTGAAGTTCTTCTTCCTTGGTTGGAAAAGGAAGAAGCCTCACTCACATTACATTATCTTCTGACCAGAAACTTGGTTTCCCAACCGACAGAGATGTTGTAGGTGGCGATCTGTGATAATCACCATACCAGTTT
The DNA here is from genome assembly GCA_004024945.1 of Uropsilus gracilis. NCBI lineage: Eukaryota > Metazoa > Chordata > Mammalia > Eulipotyphla > Talpidae > Uropsilus > Uropsilus gracilis. Next base: position 87,753 of record PVHY01001046.1, on the reverse strand, counting down.
CCTCTCACCATTTTATCTCTCAGAGTTCAAACCATGCTCTGGTTCTGTCCCAGGTGGTGACTTGACCAGGGCCTGATTTGTCTCTGTCATCTCCTGAAGGTCTTTGGCTAGACTGCTTGAAGTTCTGATGCCTTGGCTGACCTGATTGAAATGAGGTGAACCAGAACTGGGATACCCTTGACTTGCAACCCTTTGCAAAGGCAGCCCAGCCCCCAACCTCAGCCCAAACAGAGGTGGAGGCCAGCTCCCCTAGCCTGAGACCCCTACCCTGGAACCCAGTGGTGCAGGACCACCCAGCTCCCATGCCTGCCTATGGCATAGGTCTCCACAAGGGTATACTGAGGACCCTGCTCAAGGCCCAGACCACATCTACTTAGAGCTGCTGGCTTGTGCCTCCAGCCTGACTGGATTAGAGTCAGGTCTCTAGATTTATATTTTGAAAAAGATCAGCAACCTAAACATCACCTCTAAGAGGATTAAACTGCAATTAGTATAATTTAATTTTTCCTTTAATTGAGGGAAACTTGTCAGATGTCACTCATTTCAAGTGTACAATATATTTGTTAATCATTTCTTAATCCCCAAGTGATTTTAGCCCTTGCTCACAAAATGAGATTTTGACTAGTGAAAGAAAACCAGAAAGGACAATTTAGGCACAGTTGGTTGGTGTAGAAAAGTCCTCAGTTCTTGGAATGATCCAGAAGAATAGAGTGGAGTCAGGTATAAACAAAAAGGGAACTGGTATACGTTACCCATTCTTCACAGACTTTTCAAGAGTTTGTTTGTTCGTTCGTTCGTTCGTTCGTTCGTTCGTTCGTTCGTTCGTTCGTTCGTTCGTTCGTTCATTCATTCATTCATTCATTCATTTTTGAGACTAGGTCTCGCTATTTTTGTCCGTGGAACCGCAGGCTCTCGTTGCCCGGGGTACCACAGACTCAAGCAATCCCCAGCCTCAGCTTCCCAGGTAGCTGAGATTACAGGTGCCCACCACCACGCCCAGCTATTTTTTTGGAACTAGGTCTCGCTATGGGCCCCAGGAGGGACTCGAACTGTGATCCCTAGCCCCGGCCACTTCATAGGCTGAGGCTTACAGGCACAAGCCACCGTGCCTGGCCATTTCTCATGACTTTAGAGGTAGTCAATGCCAGGTGACTCTCAGAACCGGTAATAAACGCAGCAGCCGCCTATACTGTTTTTGTGGTATTTATTTTATATTATCTTTTTGTATGATTTTTCCTGCCTATCACAAGGTTGGTATTTATTAAATAGTTGATAAATGAATGGATATGAACTGGTTGACCACAACTATGGCTGTAGTACTTCAGGAGCTTGCTGTCTCTGGTGAGACAGAATGACTCTGGAATTGTCTATAAATACCCATGAAAGTCTGTTGTCTCCACAGGAAAAATAAAGAAAATTCCAATGCTGGAATTTTATATTTAAGTAAGTTTGACAAAAAATACACTTCTAAATTAACTGTCTTACTTTCTATTGGGTAACTTTAAAATATAACCAAACAAGTTCACAGCAACTTGAAAAGTGAAAACTGCCCCTTTGCTATTGGTGGTAGTTAAGTCACTATGTAATTTTGTATAAAAATACAAATATAAAGAAAAGGGGGGATGCAAATATACATTAAAAAAGAATATTTAAAATTCCAAGTACCAAAGCATCAAATAATGCTAACTTTTCTTAATTATCTAATATCAAAATCAATAAATTATACTTGCTAATGACAAATATTCTCAAATAATTTACTTCCTTTTATTCTACTAATACAAAAGAAAGAATAGTACATTAACATCACTATATTTTATGTTAAAAAGTATATTTAGAAGTGTATTGAAAAAGTTCCATTTATTTTTAAGTATGTGAAGGGATGAAAGGAAAAACATTTTAAATTATGATACAATTTTTAATGGAACTAAAAAACTTAAAAATTTCCAGATATTTTTGGAAATGACACATTTACTAATAACAATAGAAAATCATCAGTCACTGGCCTCACTTCCTGTCTCACGCTTCTTTGTTACCTGAGTCTCTGAGAGGCAAGGGTATAAAGGCCCAAATACTTTGGCTCAACATTTTCATATCAGAAGACTTAGGTATCAATGTTCAAATATTTGTTAATTATTTCCTTATTCTGTAACTTCAGGAAAAGAATAATAGCAAAATATTTCCATTTCAAATTCAACTTTCTAAATTTTGAATATAAATAAAAATTTAATATATAAAGCTATTCAACAGTAAAATGTGAAAGTCAGTTTTAAAAAGCACCTGTCAGTCTTAGCATAATTTATTGAAATTTGTAAATTAATTAAAGAAAAATTAAAGAATTAAAGAAAAATATGTTATATGCTGACATATAACAAAAGTTAAATGCTTTATTGGAATCACTGAGATTGACAGTAACGATTGTCATTTTGTATTACTTTACATTGAAATGACTTACTATAAAAACAAAAAGATGAAGCGTTATGCTAACATATGCACCTTCCTTTCCATGCCATTAAATCTCTTTAGGAGCAAGAACTCTTTCATATTCAGATTGTCCAACAGATAATCAAATAATTCTTAAGTCTATGAAATAAATTCACAGGCTTACTTAGATTAAAATAGAATATGGTTTTCATCTCCTATAGAAAAGACAAAAAGCAGAGTATGCAAAGATAAATAAAAGCACTGGTTACATCTTAGTAAAAGTGATAGTCTTTTTTTATACTAATTTATGTACGGTATAACAAATAACCACTAAATGTAGTAGTAGGTGGAAATTTAGCTGGAATTTTTCCTTTTACAAGTCGCAACCACACTTCCTGCCCATAATTTAATTCTAACAACGCATCCCCAGTCAAAACCCTATCACAGTGTATCTCACTGTTAATATTTTCAGACTCAAATGTAAGCTTGTCTATTCCATCAACCACTAAAAATCCAGAGATATGAGCACTAAATGACTCAATGGTATACTTAAAAATGTAAACCCCAAGATATGGAATTCTGAATTTCCCAGTTCTTGGATTATAAGATGCCCCGTAATTGACTTCCAAATTATTAAAAAGGATAGGACCAGGTGTAGTCATTCCATATGTATGAGATGTAAAAAATGCCACCATTGGTGCATAGCGATAAGATCCTTTGGAGAAATCTGTGAAGGAAAACATACAAAGAGTTTTGATGTCATTCTTTTGTCCTTCCTCTGGTCTCTATCAGTTTATCTCAGTTATAAAAAGAATTAGCAGAAGTAAAAAAGGTCACTCACAGGATGAAAAAGAGCAAGGACTGGGGCAACTGCCTCTTCTATTAAATTACCCCAAATGGCTTAACCTGTCTGAGCCTCAGTTTCTCTATTTAGATCAGGAGAGCATGATAATAACACTTGATCTCTCCCCCTTCAATTTGTCACAGAGATTAATTTGCATGTTGCTAAGATCTCCCTAGAGATAAAAGAATTCAAAGCAGTCTGTGATTATTATGATATGCCAGGATGTTTTAAAGCCCCTTGCAGGAATTGAAGCGGGCATGATGTAGAGACAGTTTTTCCAGCACCTTGTCAAACATTTCTAGAGGCAAAACTAGAAACCAAATAAAGTCACGGACACCACTGAGAATTAGACAAAAGCAATTTTCTATGAAATTAATGCCAAATGTATTTAAGAAGGGTGAGGTTTAAAATAGAATAAAAATTTTACACTTCAATATGCAGTGTATTATTAAGAAAAGCTTGATTTGAAATTTATTGGCTGTCATATCCAAGATTGTATTTTAAATGCTGTACACATTATCCTTTATAAAAATCAGAAATGAATCTATAGCAACCAATATCTATGAAAGGAAGTGGCATCTGTGAAAAGCATTTTGTTCTACTCAGTACTCGTGAGCATATTCTAACCATTCTCAGTCAGCCAAGTGGAACTATTAGTTTCATGGAAAATATACTGTTAAGCACTTATTAAAACTTCCTCTAAATGACTTTACTTGACATGTATCAAAGGTGTGTCTCTTTAATAGCTTGTTTGAAAAGAAAGAGTTTATATAGTCAGTTGTATAATTTGTGTTTTCTATTAAGATACACAAAAAAACTAGGGGAAAATTTTTTTCAATAAACTGTCTCTGTTATAACAGTTGTGAGGTTTTCCAGAAGTGTATGCCAATATGAATTTACTTGATAAAAACATTTCCACTTTAATTTATTGTAATTACTGTCTGTTGTTCAATAAATTGCAGAAGTAAAATGAATTCATCCTCAACAAGTCATGATTAAGCAGACTTAAGTATATATTTTAAATATTTTTTTAAAAAATGTTTGTTAAGGCAAAGCAGACCTCTCCCATCTTGCCTACTACTTTTCTTAGCAACACATTTCAATAAATCCACCTCTTCTCAAAAAAAAAAAAAAAAAGTCTGTTTATGACATTGAACAAATCCAGGGATGCATGCACTTGCTTACCTGGAGCTAAAGCATTTTCTTCCACCAACTTGACAGTACAGTTGTCACCAGTGAAAGGATGTCGACAAGCACAAATAAAGTTGGTTCTTCCATTTATACATGTGCCCCCATTCTGGCAGGGGGACTTACTACAATCTGAATAGTCCTCCGTTACTGAAAAAGAATCAAGACACAAGAGAGTAGAAGTGAGCCATTTTCCTGTTGATCTCAAATCAAGGTTTGAAGCAGAATGGGAAAAATACTAACTTAGAAAAGAAATGGTTCCCAAAGTCATATTGTCTTCCAGTGTAGTCAAGTTTACATAAAAACCTCCTATTTAGCTCTCTGAATTCCCTTTCTTGTTTTTTTCAAAAATGATTATAATTCTTTGATCCATTGAATTTATTTGTATGAAAATATTAAGATTTTGGTCAACTGTAGAGTAGAATATTTAGCCAGAGGTCCAAGTATATTTGGAAATAGGGCATGATAAACTATTATCTGAAATTAGTGGCAAAGAAAAATATTCACTCAATACATGTTGCTAAGATAAATAGATAGCCATAAAAATATAAATCCAAGATGTATACGAATAGACTAAAAGTAAAAAAACTTCAATCAAGTAAAGAATATCTTTGTAGAGTTCTAAAAATTTGGAAAGTTCTTTGACCATCTAATAATTAAAGCTCATCTGCAGGCCGGGCACGGTGGCTC
>PVHY01001046.1:0-82510 GCA_004024945.1 Uropsilus gracilis | reverse complement strand
GAACAAAAAACAGAGATCTCACTGAAATATTTACAACATATTTGACAGCATTAGTAGTTAGGGAATAAGTTATACCACCTGCATATGCATATATATTATATATATATATTATATATATATATAATCAGGTGGCAACATCTGAAAAGATAGAAAGTATTCAGTCACATCATTATCAGGGGAAAGACTATCCTCATGTATTGTTGATTAGGGAAAAATTGTCATTTTTTGATAGAACAATCACATCACTTTTATCAAAATTTGAAAAATTTTATTTTCTTTGAGGCAAAAATTTCTCCTGACAGAATACATACTCCAGACATACTTGTCCATGTACATAAAGATAAATGTATAAAATATTTTCATAACATCATTCTAATATTAAAAAATTCTAAATCACCAAAGTGACCGCTAATACAGGACTTCTTACATAAATTATATGTAAGTTCCTTCTAAGGAATATTAGAGAGCAGTTATAAAGACAAATCCCCAATGCATTTGATTTATGGATACAAGATCACTTCATACATTACATATGGAATAAAACATAATTTATTTAGAATTATTCATATTATGATTATAGCAATAAAAAGAATACATAGATTATATACATTGAATGGACAGAAGACTAACTACATTACTCGTCTCAGTTACTAGTATGGCGCCACCTTGTGACAAGAGCATGAACAGTTTGTTTCAAATTCTCTTCAAATCATGATTTTAAAATTTGGGATTATTCACTTTGTTTTCAATTTTCTCAAGAGGTGAAATATACAAAACTTTTATTTTCTTTCTATTTTTTATGATTAAAATTCACATAAAATATCACCAAACTGATTACCAATACCACAGTATTTTTGCAAAGTAAATATATTACACAATAAGGAACTTTATTTTACATATTCTCTGAAATATGCTATAAACTCTTTTCATTAAGATGTGTATGAAACATATCACACATATATAGTGTCTTTTAATGCCTGTTTTAAGCTGATCCACATTTCTTCAACATCATTTCTCATCATAATCTCAAATGAATAGATTAGCAAACCTTTCCATTTGTTTTCAATTATTCTAAAGTACAGCCCATTACTTGTTAATTTTAATGCTTCAGTGACTCTCCATAACTCATAAAAATGTGAATTCTTGATTTCAGAGCATTGGCTTCATCTGTTTTCACATTTTTTTAATCTAGCACAGTGATCAAGTCACGGTGTAAATTAAAGTGCTTCACTGGGAAGGAATAACTGCAGCAGAGTTGCGGGGTACATCATTATTTATGTAATATGATCAACTCTCTGGCTCTGATTTCCCTATATGGGAAAAAGCTGCTCTGATCTGAAGCTCATGAAAAAAAGATGAAACCTGCTCTCAGGAAAGTTTCTGAATAACTGATGTTGATTCCTCTGTACTATTATTTCTACTTTAGTTCTACAAGACCAACACCCTAGCATATATATAATGTCTAGAATGTGCATTCTGTTTTCCCTCTTCCTCCTCCTCCTGTTTTATTACTGTAGGAGTGCTGCCTTGTCCCTTTTTTTTTCAAAAATTGATGATATGTTTCTTTTCTTACATCATTGTATACCCCATAGTTATTCACCACACCACCCTTGAACCATTACCATGATCCCTTTTGCTTATCCCTGATTATGCTTTCTTCTTATCCCCCCTTTGCTGTATGCTTCTATTCTGCTATCAGCTTTCCAGTTGTAACTTTTTCTTGTCCTTTTGTTTTTTCTATATCCCTCATATATCTGGTATTTACCTTTTTGCTCTCTGTTTTAAGTCATTTCAGTGGGTGTTAATTTTGACCTTAATCCTTAGCAGATCATTCATTTAGAGAAGAGGTCCTCCTAAGTTTAGTTGACGGTTTGCACTTTCTCCTTTCACCTTTAAATTCAGAGTCTCTGCAGCACATGGTTTGCCTTCTCGAACATGCTCATGGTACTACAGTTCAGAGAGCCATTCCCCTGCCTTATTATGGGTTATAATTGCTGCTTATAATTCAAGTTTCTTCCTTTCTCTGTCTCAAAAATTTAGATATCTAATCCCCATATTCCTGACAAAATAATCCATATTACAAAGTACAAACTACATCTACAGCTCTCAGAGCTGAACAAATTGTGCCTGAGTCTGATTATTGCAGCCAACAGTCACAATTGCCAATTACCTTTTTTGAAGAGTATTCATTTCATTTAATGCTACATAAACTTTAGGTCCATTGCATAGTTTTGCACTGTGTTATAACAGGTCTTCTATGCTTTGATATCAATGAACTTCTGTATCTTATTTACTCGTTTTAGCATAAGTTCATAAATATTATAAATAAATCTCTTATTAGACTTGATTTGTCTCTACTAATAGAAGCTGTTCTTTGTTTGAATTCTGTATGAAACATTCTAATCACCTCTTCTGTCTTGTTATCATTTCCACACTTATGTTTCGTGTGTTTGCCAAGTCATTGATAAAAATATTTAGTGGAGTCAATGTAAAGTATAAAATCTCATAACAAACAACTAAAATAAGGCACTGACTTTGTAAATCAAAACTGTATTTTGCTTTACAATTGACTGTATATCTTTTGTACGTCCTCTGATTCATACTTTCTACTTTATTATTAAAATACTTTTAAAATATTAGGTATGTTTAAAAGTTCCTGCATTTACTTGTGATCAATAGGCAATTTGCTCTTAAACTAACACATAAATCAGACTCTAGCAAGTCATCATTTTTTCTTACATTTTCTCATTCCTATGAATTGAATTAATTTAATTAATTCCCTAAGTTATCATTTAATGCTCTGAAGTTTGATCTTGTTGAATTTGTCACAGTATACAGTAATTCCACACATATCCACCTTACTTCCATCTAACAGGGTGAGCTTTTCTGAGTCACTTTATTTCTCAAACTGTGTCACTACTGACTGGCACAGTAGCTGACACATTATGTTGAAATGCCTTTTAAAAAATGAATTTAAAAGTTAATAAAAATGGGCAGATGGCCACATTCTTATCTAACATTCTGTCTCCTTAGTTTCTTAACGATCAGGTACAGTTTGGCAGTAATATGTCATTGACACGTTTTTACTAGAGATATGGAATCATTCTAGCAAAATTCCATAGCTTCTCTCCTACCTTGAGTTTTAATAATGTCTTAAACTCTTTCCAGTCCATTTATTTTTCTTTGATAGAGATCAGTGCAATTAGTTGAACAGTTCTGCCAACTCAACATTCTACTACCTTGGGCAAAGAGCATAACTAATCTTTCAATATTCATTTCCCTGCTCTGGACATGACTAAAATTTTCTTTGTCATTGTCATGGAATGTTCTTTAAGTCTCAATTTGTTCTGGTCTTTGCTTTTCAGATCCTAATAGATGCTCATGTTACACTTTCTATTAGTCCTGCTTCCATATTTCATAAATGTTCATGTTAAATTTGAACTGATTGGCAAGCTCCATGCATTTTTAGAGTACTCTGATTTTGCATACATTTGCCATTCTTTGTTGTAATTACTTGCTTAATGTATGAGTTTAATGAAAAAGGTGCAATGATGAATTTACCATTTATCCACTCAGTTTTTCTCAGAGCTCATTTGGAATTTACTGAAAAGGAATTTAATAAATGAAATAATGGCATAGAGTTGATATCTTTGATTTCATTCTCACATTTACTTTTATAAATACAATATACGATCTGTAGTATGTTGTCTGTTCAAAGCCCTTCAATACCCTACCTAGTACTTCAAAATTGCTTAAATAAAATCTAGGAGGTTTCTTTTTTTATTTTGTGTATTATATAATTTAATTCTTTACTAAGTGCACTGTCTTCAAATAAACAATGTCCTTGATCATTTATTTCTATTTTATAGCTATTAAACACTCTATTTGACATTCTCAGTATGTAATATTGAGATGACTGCAGTGAGTTTATTACATTAATTGATTTTTTAGTAGAAGTGATATTGGCTTACATTATTGTTGGCATTTTGGAAATATAGAATCTCTATATCCCCTCCCTTTTAGATTTCACTGAAGTGCACCTTCCATCAAATCACTCACAAGGTATTACCATCTTCCGTAGTGCTTCCACCCCTCTTCCACCCTCAAACTCCCTTTGCTACCACCGAAAGCTTCAGTTTTTGAGTCAGTTTACAAACCTATCACTGTCTGACCTTCACTTTGTTTCCCTATATTCCAAATATGTGTGATATGATCCTTACTTATTTCACTAGCATTTTCCCTTCCTTCTCTATGTTGCTGCAGTTGATATGAATTTATCCTTTTGAAAACTGAATAATGTCCCATTGTGTACACATACCTTATCACCTTATTGTAGTGGTTTTTATATCACTTTGCCTGCCATTAAGTAGCTTCTATCTCTGTAGCTATGAAATACATTTCCTCAATGCTCTGTATTATAAACAGCACAGCTAGTCAAAATCTTGCATTAAGTTTTTAGATTTCATTGAAAGTTCTTGGGAAAAGTCAAGCGCCCCTTTGTATGCATACATTTACACACAAACAGCACTCACTTCTATAACCTATTTTGGAAGTATGAATTAGATGTTCTTAAAGAAAATTTAGCAATATTTATTTTATCAAATTCTTATGAACTGAACTAGTGATTTTACTTCTTGGGTATTATCTTCAAAAAATAGAGATGTGTACAAACACTTCACTATGAGTGCAGCATTACATATATGAGAAAAATTGAAAGTATCTTGAAAGCAAAAAATAGAATATAGAGATAAAAAATATCAGCAGATTCTTTCATGAAACTGAGAAACAGTATATCAATTAGGAATGACAGGAGATAGATTGCTTAGGATTGTATCTCAGTTCCAACATCAATTTGTTCTGACTTTGGACACTTTACTTAATCTTTCTGGATACAGTGTCTTCATCAGCAATGTGGAAAAAGCAACAGTATTAATACAGAAATTGTTTTGAAACTCAAAAATATTAGCATATATAAAGCACAGTATGTGTAGTATATAAGATTAAAATACATGAAGGAATGTTGGGATAAAAATACCAATCACTTTGTAAATGCTAATGATTAATCATAAATATTACAAGATATGTATGAGAAAACATAAAACTAACAATACTTAAGGTTTTATTTATGCCATCCTATATTCTTTGCTTGTTATGGAAGTTGTATATTTTCCATGATAAACACACTTTACTTGGGGAGTCAGAAAAAAATGTTGCTTCTTTTTTTTAATTCAACAGATTTTTTTCATAGCTGATGTTTAACCATACTTTTTAAGGTAAGCATTCACCTTAAAAAAATCATATTGACTCCAATATTTGTCTGTAGTCATTGAGATAGAACTTTTTTGCACTTCAAAGTAATTATTTTGCCCAGACATGCCAAAAAATCATCATTAAGAAAATCATTAGGGAAAATACATCTTCAGTAAGTAGTGCACCATATTTATTGATACCAAATGTCTATGTCAGCTACTAAAAAAAAAGTCTGCTTATAAGTGGATCTACATAGTTTAAATCTACCTTGTTCAACAGTGATATGCTAATGAGCATAAAGTGTGCTCATATTACTACTTCTTTGTCTTTCTTAATATTCTCTGCTTACTTGCCTCTCTCCAGCTCCTATATAGAGTCTGTTGCTCCCTGACAGTGGCCAGACATCCTGTCCACATAGCAAACAAATTCCCCTGTCTGTCTCACTATTCTTATGCTGATATTTCTTAGATAGAAATATCCATTCAAATTTTAAAATTTAACCCTTGTGAATGTAAACTGGTGCAGTCACTATGGAAAGCTGTGTGGAGGACCCTTAAATTACTGGAAATGGATCTATCATTTGATGCAGCAACCCCACTCCTAGGAATCTACCCAAAAATGACAAAAACACTAATTCAAAAGGACACTTGCACTCAGATGTTTATTGCTGCACTAATTACAGTAACCAGAATACAGAAAGGAAACAACCCAAATGCCCCAAAGTAGATGAATGGATCCCAAAAAAACTGTGGTATATGTACACAATGGAACACTATTCATCAATCAAAAAGACAAATTTATGTAATTCTCAAATTTATGTAATTCTGCTAGCAGAAATAAGCCAGAAAGAAAAAGAAACACTGGATGTTCTCACTCATATGAGGGATACAAACAAACAAACAAACAAACAAACAAACAGAGGAGAAAAATTTAAAACTTTCAGCAGAACTGAAATATAGGGCAAGAGAGGGGGAGGGGGATATCAGGAGTAGAACGGGCACAAAAGAAGATGGTGTGCATGGGTGACAGGGTGGTGGGAGAACCCTGGGGTTGATGATGTAAAAATTAATTAATTAAAAAACTGAACCCGTGCTTTATATTATAATCCCTAGAAAAAAAATGCTTACAGAATTTTGATTAACATTAGAAAAAGGTTTCCTTTTTGTAAAAGATAGATTTGTAATCTAGTCCCTGCACTATTCTGCCATAACATGCCATGACTTTCTCATCTACCAAACACTATCTAATAATTTCACAGGTAAAGTATTTTTGAAGAGATTTGTTTAACTTCAAGTTAAAGAATCAAAAAGTAAGAGTCAACATACACAATTTAATAGTTTGAATAAAATTTATAAAACAATCATTTTCATAGCCACTTTTAAGCTGATAAAATTGACAATTTAAATTTTTTGAAGTATTTTTTAATGTTATATGCAGGGAATATGTCACACCATTTATTTTGTTTTATTTTTGCACTGTGACTTTTTGTTAAGAAGTCAGTTATAATGTTCACTTGAACCACCATCAAGCTTATAATCTGTGATTCAATAAACCTTGTATTTTTCTTTTGTGTCATAATCAATATGAGTCAAAATTATATCATCATATGCAATTTTGAATGTATACTGCTTTAATAACTAGGAAAAATACATCTATTCATTGTATTTCTTTATATCAACTAATAATAAAATTAGGTTTCAAATCTGTAGTATCAAAGGAACTTTCTATTGTGGAGAAATAATCTGTGATTCTGACTGTGTCTTTGTACCTTGTTGATTCAACTTGCTTTTTTTCCACTGTAATAAATCTTAGTTGTATATACAAGTGTACACTAGGCCTTAGGAGTGCCACGAGCAGATCACCAAATTGGTGTGTGGTTTTAGAGACCTCAGGAAATATACTTTAAAGTTTACATTCAAACAAATACCCTTCAAAATTTAATTAGCTTATATTAAGCTATGGAAGCCAATTTATTAGCTATCATGGGGTATATCTGAAAATGTTACCTTTTATATAATGTAGAAGTACATGTAGAGTAGAAAACACCTCAGGAAAAAGACATTAATAAACCTTTTGCAATTTTTTTTCAGTGCTTGAAAAATGTACAATTATTTTATACAGTTGTCTTTACATTCTGTAATTTTTTTTCTTTATCACTATAGATAGGTTATCAGCTCAGTTATAAACATACATTGAATTTAAAAATAGTAAAAGGGGGGATGAACCCCAGAGATCACAGAGATATGAAATTTATATATAAATGAACTATTAAAAATATAGTGCTGATGTTCAGTGAGTCTCTGATCTATGCACTTTTCACACTTTTCTCACAGACAATCCTAAATCTACATAAATAAAGAATATGCTTTGGAAAAAAATAGTAAAAGTAAATAGAAAACCGTGTAATGTGATGAGTCTGTAAATTATCATCAGACATGGAAATAGTTATATAGTAAATATTAAATAAACATAGAGGAAACAATAAAAATATTGAATATAGGTAAGGAAATTTCATTATGTAGCCATAAGTAAACAGTAAACTGTGTGCCAGTTACCTTCTTGATACAGTAAACTTGCCAAATAACTTTGTTACTCTTATTTTATATGAGAAAAATAGGCTCAGAAATAAAAATGTCTTACAAATAAAGACATTGCCAGATAAAAACCTGAACTTTGGTTTCCCTAACTCCAAATCCAGTGCTTCCTTAGTCATCACTGTTGCTTCATGCCATCAAAAATTGCATATTATCTTAAAGTGATATGCAACAGTTAAATGTTCACCATGCTCTTCCTTTTTTAAGTTGCTTATATTCACAGCAGTGATAACTTCAAAAGTTGCATTTTATACATTACCAAATATTCTGTAGAATGTAATTTTTCTTAGGACAGTAGGTAAATGGATAATTGTGAACAAAAGAGGCTAATTAAGGAGAGCATTATATTCAGTAAATAATAGGGAGATGGTCAAAAATGGTATTACAAGCAGGCGTGTGTGCTCGATGCTGTTGACATTACACTGTCAGGACTTGGTGCTTCTGGACAGGCAAGCAACCAACCTCTACAGGGACAAAACTGGTAGTTGTTCTACTAACAAGTCTTCAAAGATGAAATAGAATCCCTTTCGTATCTAGTGGAATACAGCTTACACGCAAAACAAACATTTAGGATTTAATGTGAAAGCTTATCTGCCAGAGTCTTGTAAGAATTCTAAGTAGCATACCTTAATGTACAAATGAACTAAAAAGAAGTGGTATGGTTGCATACTCTGCATTCTACCCTCCCTTTTACTTTCTCAGTTCTGAGAAGGCCTGGTGAGTAATTATGATGACTCAATGAAACCTGCCCACTTCACCACACGATGGCCAGACTGAAAAGGAACACTTGTCCCTCTCCTGGTCTTTGCTGAAATAAGTGACCAAGTTTAGAACCTCAAGGACATTCAGATACTAGCAGACCCTTAAATAGATGCTTTCACAGAAGCTGCAGGAAGAGAAAGGCAGATGCTCGCTTACTGCCCTGTTTGAGCCCAGTGATGAGAACCAAGATTGAACCACAACAGACCTGAGATGCTGTCACTATTACTGAGTAGTCTGAGGCAAGATTCTTAGTTCAAAGTTAATTTTTCATTTTAAAAATAACAGTAACAATGACTAAGAAGTATTGTCAAGTATTGCTAAATGAAGTAATAGCAATGCTTATGATATAATTTGTACAGAGAAGGGAATATAGCATGTCAACCTGTACTATTATCATATTATTATGCTTTCCATTTTTATTACACTTCAAAGTAAGTTACTAGTTTAAAATTAGAATTAAATTTTCAAAACATTATATGGTTTTTCTTGATACCAAATATATTTATTCTACAAATGGTAGTGACTATAATGCAGCTTAATATAGTATGTAGAAAAAAATATAGTGTATATAGACACTGATTTATAATGAATACAATTTATGAAATGTTATTGTAAAACATTATTTTGTTAGCTATTTTTTTAAAGATAATTACAAATCATCTTATGGGGTTAGTAATTAAGGGGAAAAATTTGGATACATGCTATTTCTAATAAAACAGCCAAGGTCAAAGGTAGCAGCCAATGTGCTACAGTGTACCCTCCCTGGGATAAAACACTGTAAACTGAACTATTTTATTTCTAAATTGGTTTATTCTTAGGGACAACTTAGCACAGGTCCACTGTTTTTGTCACCCTGCACAGATTTTAATGCTCAGTAGTCCAGTAAAGGCTAACAGCTTTCTAGTTCAGGGAAGCAGTATTGTTTTAATGAGTTCATATCTATGTACCTGCTTATAAGGGATCTCACACATTTTGAAACTGGTCCTGCATAATGTGCACTTATACTCCACACATGAAATTAGGCCAGTTTATTCTTATTGCCCAGACTTTATTATTGGTTTTCTTTGCTGAGATAATATAAAAAATTTAGTTGATTATTAGTTTAGGTAGACAGTGCTCTAAAAGTTTCCATGTATAGGAAATAAAGGTGCAGGAAACATTTTCATAAGGCACCATTAAAAAGAGTTAGAACTAACTTAATAATGAGTTTACAAGTCTGATATTGAATCAGCTGCTATATAAATATCTAAATACAATTCTTGTAAGTTTTTAACATGTACTCTTTAGATTACAAAACTTTTTAAGTTATGTTTTGTTAAAATTCAGCCTCAATTAGTTTTGAGTTATTTAAATTTTATACTTACTTGTATAGTATATAGATTTATTATACTTATGTGGTTTTAGAAAAAAAAAATCATATGATTTGCCTGGGGTGTGATCACATATCCTGTGGAGCTTAACTGAAACTCATTTGCTGTGTCCACAGGGAGGCCAAGGATTGAAATAGCATGGAAAGAGAACAGCTCATTATTTTTCCTAAAATTATTATAACATCTTATATTGAAAAACGACCATTCTCTTGGAAATGATTTGTTCTTTAATCTCACTGGGCAAGATTAGTCCTCTTGGGTTAGATGAATTTGGAGGTATTACTGAATAAATATAGTAAATAATCAAGAAACAATATAAATTTACATTTTTTATCATCCTTAATAATATAAAAACACTTGGAGAATAAATAAAAGGACTCCTAATGATAGGGTAATGATCATCCTTTTGGAATTAAAATATACAGTGTTTATCCAAATGGGCATAAAATTTAACAGCAAATTCATGAAAGGAATATTACCATTTCTTTTAGTAATGATCAGAGATGTTCTTTTCATTGCAAAATGATTATTGCATATTACTCATATGCCAAACATGTTCATAAAATACTTCTTTCATATAGAAAGACTATTAACTAGTTTACAGTACCACTCTGAGTTCTTCTGTCCTCCCAAATTTATGCTCATTTTGTCTTAATTTCTATCGGTTAATGGTACTGTTACCCCTCTCATTTCCCAAATCTAAAACCTCAGAGTATTCTGTCTCTTCCTTCCCTATAGGGTACCATTCAAGTTTTAACAGCTTATATTTTCTTTTTTCTACAATGATGTAGTCTTCAACATCTTTAAACTAATGAGCTCTGCAAAATACTTATTACAAACCTATTACCTAAAAGGAGGAAACTGAATCTCAGGTTAATAAACCTATTCAGGTAACACAGACAGGTACTGAAACAACTGGGACCAAAATAATCATTCGTCATGTTTCAGATAATTACTTTTCTCACCATCCTTCTGTTTCTGATTTTATTTTCACAACTCTTCTGGCATCTGTCTCTGTTTCATTCACCTCTTCCTTATATCTGGCTCACACTGCCCTTGCCAATATCCACTCGGTAATGCCCACATTGGTACATCTAACTTCATTCTCTGTATAGTATAGTCTTTTGTATTAGCTTCATGTTTCTGAGACACATTTCTTACCACGTCCAACTTACGCCGCAAATTTTCAAGATCATTTATTACAAAATCATGTCTGAAAGTCTTAGCAATAATCTGAGTGTGTATTCCCGAAATATATATGTTGAAATCCAAACCCCCAACGTTGATAATAGGAGGTAGGGGACTTTGGGAAGTGCTTAAATCCTGCCATTTGACTAATCATGAATGGAATCAGTGTTCATGTGGCAAGAAAAAAAGATCCCAGAAAAAACCTTTCCCCTCTACAGAGAGAAGTTACTGGCTATGAACAAGGAAAAGGGTTCTCACTAGAATAGAACCATGTTGGAAACTTGATCTTGGACACCAAGTCTCTGGAACCCTAAGAAATATATTTCTGTTGTTCATGAGTTACCTATGTTTGTGTCCTTTAGTGTGTCTTATAGTAGCTTAGATGAACTAAGACACTTAGTCCTTATATTATCTATACAAATTTAATTTCTGTTCATTTTTGCATCCCTTTAGTTAGTTATTAAAAATATATCTATTGAGGTCCTACAGCATATGAGACATTTTGCCAGGTAATACTAAAAGGGATAAGACAGTCTTGTCTTTTGCATAAAGAATATGTCTTTCAGTATTCCTTTTTATATATTCAAAGAAAAATTTCTATCATGGCAAATTTGATGATCTCACAGACATACTGTCAGAAAAAAATGTTTAAAATATATAGCAGATATTTATAAGAATTTGCTTTGAACTGATGTTAAATTTCATACAAGGAAATTAGATTTAAACTAATGTATTAGAGATCTCTCAATATTTGGCTATCAAAGTTCAAATAAACACCTTTTATCTTATGATTTTGCTAATCCATACAAACCTACATAATATTTAAATTAAAAGACTAAAAGTTAATTTTTAGCAATAACTTACCAGGAAATATAACATCTGTGTTTCTTTGGGTCCGACCGATTTGGATAGTAGTAAGATTCACTGTGGGTTTTTTAGGGGAATTTGGTTTCTTCAGCAACTGTTTCACTTGCCTTTGAGACTTGACATTTGCAGAACTACTAGACAATGATTGATTTATATATGAAGTTAAATTAGACAGGACAGCTTGAGTTTTTATTTCAATTACTGATTCCACAAATTCTGTCAGATCTTTCTGGAGAAGCTCAATATCTGGTAGGGTGCCTTTTATCCACTTACGTATGGTAGCATTAAGGTTTAATACACTTGTAGAGGCATTATGACACCTTGCCAAAGCTTCATGGAGAGTTTTGTTAAATAAAGAGAAATTAATTGAAAAATAGATGGATTTTGCTTCCAATGCCTTAAATCTGGAATTTAATACTTGTAGTTGAAGAACCTGATCTCTCTCAGGTGTAGCCCCATTTCCTTTTTTCAGTGAAACATAATAAGGCATGAGTGTCTTGGTCATTTTGGACTCCATGTTTTGCAACCGAGTTTCAAACTCTTTTGAAGTCTTTGTGACTGAAAGTAGTTTTTCCTCCAAATAACTCATGTTGAGCTGGTGTTTTAGGATGTGGGAAGTGGTTTCATTGAAGGCTTGATAAATCTTTTGAAAGTTAGACTCACTTAGTTTCTCACCTTTAGGAATGTCTGCAAGGGCTTTGGCAACTTGCAAAACAAAGTTGTACCTCTGATTATCATTAACCAAAATATGAATAGAATCATTCAAACGCTGGATTTGTGGAATAAATGCCAAAATTGTTTCCATATTTTGGGTACATTTCTGATGAACTATGGGATTATACTTTATTGTACTTAAGGTCTCTTTTAGCATGTAGTTATCTTGAATGAAATCAATGGCATTATTTATAATTGTCATTGTCTTGTTTAGGCCATCTTCCATTTGTAAGGCATATTCATTGATACGTCCATCTAAAGTATTACTACGACTCTGTACTTCGTTTCTAAGTAAGTTGTGTCTTTTTGTCAAGTCTTTGATAAGAAAATTTAGGTTATTCACAGCAGTAATTAGATTTTCAACCTTTTTCTTTGTAGCTAATGCTTCCTTTGGTTGTTCATAAGTCAAGGTGTTTTTAATTGATGCCCCTTGCTCAATCAAGGGCTGGAGTATCTCCATATCATAACTTATATCATGAAGTTGCTCACTCATTTTATCCATCTTACTGTCCATTGGAAAGAGAAACTCAGTCAAAGTTTGGTTTAAAACTTGCACATTCTCTTCTGTTCCTTTAATTTGAAATTTAAAGTCATTTGTGTATTTGTATAACATATCTTCACATTCACCCCTGATGTATTCTTTTTCCATCTCCAAAGCAATGGTAAGATTGTTGATTTTGTTATCCTGGAAGTGTACATCATCAAATATTTGCAACAACATCAAACCCTGCTTCTTTACATTTTCTTGTAGAATAGACAGGTACTCAGTGACATTATTGCTAACTGATTCAGCATCTGGAACATTCTGCTGTTCTGATACTTGTTCTGTTGATAAAAACTTCCCATGTACTTCCTTCATTTTAGAAAGAGTCTTGTTGAGGGATTCATAATACAGAATACTTCTTGAATGTTCCTGTTCTAGAGCACCTGCTAAATAAGTCTGCTTTGCTTGTAGTTCTTTAATAGGTTTCTCACATGTCAAAGTCATTTCTTGCCTTAGATTCACAATGTGATTTTTTAGCTCTATTATATCTGTCAAAGTGGGTCTACTATTTTGCATGAAGGTAGATTTTTGCTGAACTGCTATTGAAATTACAGATTCATTAACTTGTTGAATCACTTGTCTGGTGTTTTCCAGGTCCTCTGATAGATGGGATACAGTCTTGAAGAGTTGTGCTACAGTCTCTTGCATGTCATTTTGAAAAATTTTTAATTGTTCCACTACTATTCCCTTTACCAAATCATTAAAGCTTTTGGATTTTAAACCTAGAGAAATAAATAATAAACAATAGTAAATAATACAGGGATTTAATGATGTTCTATATATCTGTAAAAATAAAAATTAAATCTAAACATTAATAATGTACAATCATAAAAGTACTTCTTGATTATATTTACTTATGAATTTCAAAAATTATCATAGTTTGTGGAAGACTCCTTTTCTGCCTAATTGTTAAGTCTGAGGATAAGACTCAATTGTGTATAGAACATGTTTTATAACCAGAAAATTAAGGGTTTCTATAAAATAAAGACACAAACTACTACAGACTTTTATGAAAAATTTATAGGTCTAGACTCAGTCTTGTATGAAAAAAAAATGGCTTTGGAATTTCTTTCTTAATAAGTAGTACCTGGTATTAGGCTTATCTATTATTAGGTTCTTCCAATTAAGTTTCAGAGTTTGTGTTTCAAACTTGTAAAAACTAATGAACTTGACTGTGGAAAATATAATGAGATTCTCAAATGAGGAACAACATGAAGTATGAGTCACAAGATTCAACAGTAGCTTATAACAATTACAACTTTATAATAATGACAGATTCCAAATCACAAAGCATACTGAACTTCAAATGAAAACAGGTATTCCATATATATACACTGATTATCATAATATCATATGACTTCTTAGCAAAAAGAGGACCTTTGTCAATAATGAAGCTTATACTAACATCTCCAGTATTACAAAACATGTGTTGATCATAAATTAGAATTGTCAAAAACTCTAAATTAGCATTTTTTAAAAAAGGGGGAAGGAAATGCTATAAATTATTCAGAACTTCGTAGAAATGCATAGAATAGAAAGATGAATATTTAAAAATATAAAACCTGTCACATACAAAAAAATTAATAAAAATCTTATGCTTGAGGTGTATTTATAATACATAACTCTGAAGTATATATTTATGTCCAAAGTGTAGTCAACAGATATACAGCAAAATATAGCAACATAATGTAAAGAATATAAATAAGAAAGTCTGCCAGTGGGGTGTAGTCAACTAAGTTATGGTTATTGTTTAACCTATTCAAGATAAAGGATTTTAAAATAAAAGCATGCATTTAATTTGTATGCAATAGAAAAAGATAAAAATGATGAAATTTAAAATAGTAAATAATAACACAGAATCAAAGTACTAAGGAAAGATTAATTAAAATGTAAACATTAAAATGCCATATTCTTCAAAGAAATGGTACAGACATTACTAAAATTCACATGGAACCAAAAAAGACAGCACATAACCAATATAATCCTGATGAAAAAGTGGAAATTCACACAAAAGAATGAAGCTAGTTCACCATCTTACACACTCTACAAAAATTAACTCACAATATATTAAAGACATGTATGTAATCCCTGAGACCAGAAAACACATTGAAGCAAACTTAGACAAAACATGTATTTGGCTTCAGTAATGTCTTTGTGGATTCTTCTTCAAAAGCAAGAGAAAAGGAAAACAGATATTGTATTACATCGATGGCATTACATCAAACTAAAAATTCTGCACAATTAAAAAATATGCCATTAAAATAAGACACCTAACATTATGGGAGAACTATCTGAAAATCATATATTGGAGGAAAATACGAAGAACTCATACAATTCAATAATAGGAATACAAATAATCTGGTCAAAAATGTTAGCAGAGACATCAGCCTCTGAATGAGCACTGCAGCAGCCTGTGACAATGATGCCACCACCGGGCTCTGCATGGCCTGCCAGCCACCTGAGAGCCCACACTAGGTCCTGGGCAAGCTCCTCCCTGACTGGAAGACACCATGAGAGACTAACACCATGAGAGACACCATGTCACAGCCACACTTGAGGCCTATGAAACCTCAGCTTTCAAGCCATCTGTGAACTTTGGTCAGAGGGGACATGGTATATGTAGGACAAGATCTCCTTTAAAGTAGATTAATACCACCCATTATTTACAAGAGTAAAACAAACAAACAAACAAAGAAAGAAAAAAACCCTATAGTTCATGCTGTGCTGGCATGTGATTTGGAAACTGCTTCAACTAATTAACCTGTGATCTTCATTTATCACTTTGTGACGGTTTCTCTCTAGTACTTACCCTGGGATTCTTAGCCCTTCAACTTAGATAGTTGAAACTATCACATGATCTCTTTTTACCCTACGCATAGTATTACTGCAGCAATTACTGATGATATATAAATCTCTACGGAGGCAAAAGGATGCTGCCCATCCTCATGATATCCATACATGCTTAATTCTCTGAACCTGTGAATATGTTCACAAGGCCATAGGGACTTGGCAGATGTAATTAAGGATAAGAATCTTAAGTGAGGATATGATCCTGAAATTCTGAAGTGGGCCAAAAGTAATCACAAGCCCTTGAAAGAAGTCTGAAGTGGGATTTCTGAGAGACTCCACTAAGACTCTCTTGTGGAGGGGGGAGGTCAACTGATAAGAAATGCAAGGGGCCTCTGGCACCTGGGAAAATGTCTCAGTCTATAGGATTACGGAAATGGGACTCCTGTCCCATGACTACAAATAAATGGATAATGACAGCATCAAGGGAGAAGAAAGCCTGGAGAGCCTCCAGAAAGAAGCTCCACTATTTTAAGAGCATAAAATTCAGACCAGGTTCATTAACATTTATAAAGAAATTTTTATTTCTCTGACCTGAGGTGTTTTAGGATATATTTTATTGATTATACTTCTTCAGCAAGATAATTATGTGCTTTAGATTTATCTTCAATATCTCCATCAATAATATGATACAGCCATGAATCTAACTGCCATGATAATCATCCCTTAACCTCATCTAACTTGAACTGGAAACTACAATGGAGGTAAATTAAGTATAATTCAATTTATAAAAATGTAACAAGTTGGACTGAAACTAGGCAGATAATGTCAATAAGTCAGCTGAAATATTCTGTCAAAATGTAACTGTATATTAACAAATATTTAGATGATTAAATTACTTTCCTAAATGAAATTATTTAAAAGGATCTTATTCAAAATTATCTCTTCACCTTGATACCACATTTTCTAAAGCAGTGAACCCAGAATGATGTGCAAAAAGATAAATGAGTCATTTGCCTGTGTCTTAACTGAATGAATAATTTATTTTACTTTTACCTTTTAGAAAAGATTGAAATTCCCTTCCTTTATCTTCATTGATTTTTTCTTCTAAGGAGGAGTATGTGTTCCTTACATCATTCACAGTCAAAGAAATATTGTCAATCTTCTTCTGTAGAAGAGTCAATTTTATTGCCTGATGGTTCATCTGATCAGTCATTTTTTGTGTCACTGCTGCATGTGCAAGAGAAAATTGAAAACATTTAAAAAATATCCATTTAAAGCCATTAAATTCTATGGTAGGTTTAAGGATAATGCAAGTAAAACACATTTACACTATATATTTGAAAATATAAACTATTCACTAAGCAAACAACAACCTGAACTTGACAACAACCTATTTAGTGGTGAACATTTGGGGAGGGGGGAAATATTATACATATATAATATATATATATATATTTGAAGATATATATCTCCAAATATATATCCAAATATATATATATATTGGATATATATATATATCCAAATATATATATATAGGATATATATATATATCCAAAATATTTGATCTTTTCCCAAAAATTTCAGTCTTCATTTTTTTAAAAAACATCAAAGGATTATGGTTATAATCAATAAATGAAGAAACTGAGGTTCAAAAAATCAAAATAAATTTCTTGAGGTTACAGAACTAATGGATCTTCTGCTTTTGAATCTAATGCTCCAAAATTAAATATGTAAAACTCTCTCTACATATATTCTGTGAATGTACTGTGTAGCTATATCTATATTCTGTGAACATATTGAAGTAACTGGTTTTAGAATACTTGGTGTGATTTGGAGGTACAGGTAAACATCTTTCAGATCTCTATTACCACACTATAACCCTCACCAGAGCAACCAATAATCTTCTGCCATAGTTCATTGGTTCTTATCTTCAAGTGTTCCATATCCTACCCTTCTCCTTTTTCTTCTTTTTGATAACCTCCTGAGATACTGACTTTTTTTTTTAGAGACTAGGTCTTGCTATGTTGTCTGGGGTAGTGTAATTCCGAACCCATGGACTCAAGTGATCCCTAGCCACAGCTTCCCTGGTAGCTGGGATTACAGGCGTGTGCCAAAGCCCCTGGCTGAGATATTCTTTCATGAGAGTGAAAGATAATCAGAAAATAGCTTGTATTAATTTAAATACCAATGGCAATTTCTACACCTTTACTTACATTTTTTTAGTAATTCAAGGAAGATTTTATTGTATTGTATAAAGATACTGAATTCTAATCCCTAAAAAAAAAAACAAAACTAAAGTGTAGTTTTTCTAAGATATAGTCACCAACATTCCTAAAGTGATCCCTTTAAGTCACATTTCTCAACTTGATGCCTTATTTTATCAGACTAGATCTATGCCAAACACAGTGAGGAGATGTTTTAGCAATAACCATCCTTCTGTTTGTAAGTGATAACTATAAGCTTAAAAGAAATCATATTTACAATTAGAAAAATGAGAAATGACTTGTAAACTTTGGTTAATTATGGGGTTCTTCTGATTTTTATCACAATTATTTTCCCAAGTCAGTGATCAAAATCCCTTAGTGAACTCTAATCAACCAATGGAAGAGTCTTTTTAGCTTCCTTTATAAATAAAGTCATTCCTTCCAGGTCAATATTTTTCTATGATAGTATTCTTTGGAGAAACAAACAAACAAAAAAGACAGTCGATTTTATTTTTGGAAACCTGTTATTTCCTGGAAACCTAATATGAGATCACTTATATTCCCTTTAATAGCTGGGCAAGGTCCCTTTAGACTGGGAAATAACACATACAATACATCCAGATTCTCCCAACATGTAGCTCCAATTAAAAAAAAAAGAAGAAGAAAGAATTGAGTGGTATGTTCATATGTCACCATAAAAATTTGTCAGAAGTGATGTATGGTTTGGAAGTTATCATAAACAGTGCAAGAATAATCAAGGTAAGGATGGCAGTAATTATAATCTGTGACCTGGGTCACCACAGTCCTGTTGCCGTTGTTGTTGCTGCTCAACTGTCCCTCTGCCAACAGCATCTTGACTCTCCGCCTGGCTGCTATGTATCAAGTGATGCTGTTCCTGAGCTAAACAGAAGCAAAAAGAAAGAGAATTAAACATTGCAAATGCCTCCTTTTTTCCATTCCTGGGCAGTAGGGTAACTGATTCCATTTCCCTGGGTGCTGAAGCATGCTGGTTGGCCATGATTGCGAAGTAAGCTGCTCCACCCCCTCTATAGGGCACTGTGCTGCCTCTTGGTGTTGGAGTGGAGATGTGTATTCCGCTCGGAAGAAATGAAATTATTCAAGTCTCCTTTCAGGCAAAAATAGATGGCAGTTTGGAGGAACTGTGTACAAGAGTAGATGTAAACTGCCTGCATAATTGAGATCACTTTAAAATCAGCTGTATTAAAAGCTACAGCCATTTAAAAAGTGGACTGCCATAAATGCTGCTTATTTAACAACGCAATTTCCAAAGCATGTCTATTTTTTAAATAAGGGAGAACTACAGGTTCCTTACTGAAAGGATATCTGTTTAAGCAATGGGGCCATTTAAATGAGTTGTTCCTAAATTTATAAAAAATATACACAAAGTTAAAATGAGTAGATATACTATTAAAGGAGCAGATCTTCAGAGGTCAATCTATATAATCAGTGAAATTTCAGAAATGAGGAAATTCTTATAAAAGTACTCAAGAATCACTTCCATTTGATAGGATAAGTAGCATTTTAAATGCCAGTGTAATTTTTCATTGAGGAAAACAAGGGAAGATGTACTGAAAATATTGAATACATCAAGTTATACATGCTTGTCATTTGCAAACTTCTAATGTACAAATTTATTCATTGAAATCTGTGTATCTAACAAGAGAAAACAAGCTTTGGGGGTCTGGCTGAGGTTCTTCCCCTGTGAAATTATGTACCAGTGAAACTGTACTTTCGCATCTGTTAATTATGCTCCCTAAGGCAATGTGGCTGTGACAATAATACTGAAGTATCTCTGCTCCATAGAATATGGAAATATAGAAAATATATTTGGCACTGATTCGAGTTAGTGTCCATTGTTAGATTGAATTTTGCATTTCTTTTCTTCAGGGCATTGAGCCAAATTAATAAATTTCTATTCATGTACAAGTTTTTTTGCTTTGATATTGTTTTATTTTTCCTCTACTGCATTATAGAAAGATATGTGTGACTGCTGATTTATTTAATGGAAAAAAAATCTGCAGCTTCGAGAAAATTCTACCTATCTGAGCACTGGGGTATGTGTTGAAAAGTGTCATTTTTTTTTTTTTACTGCTGTAAGTTTCTTATTGTCTAAATTCGAGTTATTTTATACAGCTCTATCATTAAATGATGCAAATTTTTATGACAGCTCCTCCTTAGATGGTGTATGAAAGCCTTTTTCTAGCAGTTAGTACTAAATTTACTCGCAAGGGTAACTAGAGTAAAGTAATAGTTCTCTAACAGGACTCTGTATCAGCAGTATCCATATCACCTGGGGATTTTTTTCAGTGCAATTTCTAGACCCCAGCACAGACCTGTTAATTTAACAAACTCTGAAGTAGGGCTGTAATCTATGTTTTAACAAGTTCCCTGGTGACTCCAAGGCACACTAAAGTTTGAGAAACACTAGAATAAAGGGTCAAAATAAATCTTCCATGATAATTTACCAGCTCCTACCATCCCAGAGTCTCTCACAGGCAGAAGAGTATTCAGGACAGAGTTGGAAGTATTACTGCCAAAATACCAGGTGGGTTGAACAGAATGAACAAATTTCCATTTTCATACACCTTACCTTTTCAAGCTAGATAATTTGGAAAACAAAGAGTTGGTGCATGTAAAGGCATGAATTAACCTGTCAGGTAGCAAACATATTTTAAGGAAGCAATGCATAAGTATGGTAAAAGCAGACTTGTTTTATGACATACAAAAGTTTATTATTCAGACTTCCCTTTATATCATTAACTCATACACATGTTTTTTGGTTTTTTTTTCTTTAATCAGTTCTTTGTTCTTAAATAGTTTACCATGAATGAAAGTCAAAAGCAGGCCGGGACCTCAGGCACGGGGAACAGGGTGGGGCCTTGAGCCCCGTCTGAGAGCTGACTGAGGCGGCTGCTAGCGGCCCAGGCAGGATCCTGGCATTCGGAGCTCCCTTGCCAGTGGGGATCAAGGGGCGTCCGGGCCCACTGGGTGAGTTCCCCCGTGGGGGAACGGGGAACGGGGTGGGGGGCGAATCCCCACCCGCCAGTAAGTGGCCACGGCCACTTACAAGCAGGCCTGGGTGGCACCGTGAAGCCCCCAGCCCCCGGAAGCCGGGGTGCATGGATGGGAGAGGGGCCCCCAGGTCGGCCTGCCCCCAGGCCAGGAACTTCCAGCACGCAGGGACCTTCCACCCCAACATAGAACGGGTGAGGGACCAAGCAAAAATCTAGCCCAAGGACCGGAGCTGGACACAGCAGATGAACAACCAAGTGAACCAGTATAAGTAAGACCAGAAAAACAACCATAAAGACACGATGTCACCAGGTGCACTTCTACACTGTCTGGGCCAAAACCCGGGACTTTAATTTGGAGATATATTCAAGGAGAGCAACACACCCTCCTCTCATCAAGGGAGAGGAGAGGATGACCAAAGAGGGGGTAATGGGCTCCACACCAAAACTGCAAAAGAAAGCAGAGGAGATAACCTTCAAAGGCCACTCGCAGAAGCCTGAACTCATGGGCCGGACACGGTGGCTCGTGCCTGTAAGCTTCAGCCTATGAAGCAGCTGGGGCTAGGGATCGCGGTTCGGGTCCCGCATGGGGCCCGTAGCGAGACCTAGTTCCAAACAACAGCTGGGCGTGATGGTGCATGCCTGTAATCCCAGCTACATGGGAAACTGAGGCTGGGAATTGCCTGAGTCTGTGGAACCCTGGGCAACGAGAGCCTGTGGCTCCATGGGCAAATATAGCCAAGACCTAGTCTCAAAACCTGAACTCAGAGAAATTTCTTGACCAACAATGGCAGGAGGCAAGACCCCCAAAGTCCAACACCAGAGCCATAAGGAAAAGCAGCAAAGCAATGGAGATGGGATTGGATTGGAGAGGATGGCCTGCAGCAAAAAAACATGAACAGATCACAAACAAATATAACCTGGCCACCCAACGCAAACTTAAGACTGAAAATCTAGCAGCAAGGTGTGCCTGGACCCAACAACACAGTCCCTCACCCAGAGAAAAGACACTTAACACAGGAAAGAGACTAATGGACTCAACACAGCTAAGAAATTACAAAGAGTGGGGTGTGAGAGAATGGACTCAACACAGCTAAGAAATTACAAAGAGTGGGGTGTGAGAGAATGGAGGGAGCACCGGAGGGAGGAGGGAGAGGGAAAAATATATAACAGAGAGGTTGTAACCTAAAGAACAAAATAAAATTGTTTATATATTTAAAAAAAAAAAAAAAGAAAGTCAAAAGCACCTGCAAACTTGTGAACACTGAAAGCAGCTTGTTGGGCCATGTCAAGCACTACAAACATAATGAGTTATGTACAGGGGTTGCAAAAATAGTAGCACAGACCAAAGAATACAACTAAGACCTCAGATAAACTGGCATTTATATGGACAGTTAATTTATGACAAAGAGGTTATGAGTGTGCAATAGAGAAAGCCTCCTCAACAGATGGTATTTAGAAAATTGGACAGCACCAAGTCAAAGAGTCAAACTAAACCACTTTCTCACATCTTACACAAAAATTAATTCAAATTGGACTAAAGACATGGCTGTAAGGCAGAAAATCATAAAATACATTGAAGAAAACATAGGCAAAACGTTCTAGGACACTGGTTTCAGTCATGTATTTGTGAATGAAATTTCCAGTAGCAAAAGAAAAACAAAGTGTATGTATATCTATAGTGAAATCAGTTTGTTCATGATACCAACTGTAGTGCAAGTATATCAATCTGTATTGATTCTTTATGGGTTCTAGCAGTTAGACAAACACACCAGGCATGGTAGGGACAGGGTCAGGGTGGCTGGAAGACAGAGGAGTCCCTAACCCCCCCAGGAATCTTCACACTCTTTTTCTGGACTCTTTCTCATGATCTCTCTTTGCATGCTCTCTCATTCTGGGGTAACTCTGCCCCTTTAATGCTTGTCTCTCAGATGCAGGTGAGCCCACTCACATATGATACAGCCACTTGGCCAGGAATGTACAATCCTAGAGAGGGTGCAATAATACAGGTGCTGGTTATAGAGGCTAATGGAGGAAGAAGCCTGACCAATGCATTTACCTACAACATCAAATTAAAAAGATTCCGCACAGCAAAATAAACTATCATTAAAACAGACACCCTACTGAATGGGAAAAAATATATATACATTCCACACATCTCTGAAAGAATACTATCTACATAGAACTCAATCAACTCAGCAAAAAGAAAAAAAATAACCCAATCAAAATATGAGCAGAAGTGCAAAATGCTCTCTAAAGAACACACACAGATGTTAATTCATCATTTATACAAATCAAAACCACAATGAGATACAATCTTACACCCATATCAAAAAGACCAGGAACCACAAATGTTGGTGAGGCTATAGAGAAAAAAGTGTTCTCTTACACTTTCTGGGAATGTAGACTTGTTCAGCCCCTATCAAAAACTGCTTGGAGGTTTCTCAAAATATGACAAAAAAAATCTATCATATATTACATAAATTCTACTCCTATATATCTATTGGAAAAATGCAAAAACACTAATTTAAAGTTATAAATGCATTCTTATGTTTACTGCAACATTATTTACAACAGCTAGGTTAGGGTAACAATTGAGGTGTCCAGAACAGATGAGTGAATAAAGGCATACACACACACACACACACACACACACACACACACACACACACAATGGAATACTATTCAGCTATTAAAAAAAAAACATGAACACTTGACTTTTGCGACAACATGGATGGCACTGGAGAGGATAATGCCAAGGGATATGTCAGAATGAGAGAGACAAGTATAGGATGGTTTATTTGTATATGGAATACAGAGAAACAAAACAAAATCAGAGCAATAAAAAATGGTAAGCTCTGACTACACAATGAGGTAGCCAGAATGGGAGGTGGTGGAAGTGAGTGGGGTGTCAGTGGAGAGTGGAGTAGGATTATTTGTACTTTGACGGCAAGTGTGATGTGAAAACATACAGTTGTCAAGATTTGAACCTATAATATCTAAAACAAATGCAATGATGGAAACCAACTTCCACTCAATTAAAAATAAATAAAAATTTAAAAATTAAGAGTGTTTTGAAAGAAAATGTAGTTGAAAAATGCTTTAATTGTCAAATGACAGACTCTAATATAATGGCATATGTGTTTGCATCAAAGGACCCATTTGCTCTTAAGTGGTTTTAAAGTAATTGTTTTAGGAGAAACTGAGGAAATTGAAAGTCTTCATACATTACACAAAGATCCTTGAAATCTAGTTGCCATTATGAACACCTTTTCTGTGTAGTTAATTGGATGGGTTCCCAACCAAGGCAATTAAAACGTAAAATGCTTGTTTAACAAATTCTGCAGTTTATGTTATCTTTTTTCTAGCTCAGTTTGTTGACCAGCGTTCAATACTTGCCTTCATCCCAATTTATTGCAGGGGATTTAGTCTGTGAAGGAGTGCTGATAGGATCGCTAACAGCAGAGTCTCTCTCCTGTGATAGGTTCCTGTTCGATCAATGGTCTTTTAGTTTTTCATTTAACAATCTGTCTTCCCAAATGTATTCACTACAAAAACTGCCAAGGATGCTGGGTTTTCAGACAATCTATCTTGTTTTGCACTTAAGCACATATCTCTGCTTTTTTCTATAGAGTGGAGATTTATAAATCTCTTTGCTTTTCTTCTATAGATCTCCATGTATATATATATATATATATATATATATATGGAGATTATAGAATATATAGAATATATATAAGGAGATATATAGAATATATATAAGGAGATATATAGAATATATATAGTATATATATAGAATAGAATATATATAGAATATATATAGTATATATATAGAATAGAATATATATATATAGAGAGAGAGAATATATATATCTCCTTTGGAGATATATATGTTCCAGGACAAAAGGGAGATTATTTAAATTAAATAATTTTAAAGAACTTTGTACTTCAGATTTCTAAAAAATGCAGAGTACTTTTAAAATTAAATTCCCTTTTTTAGTCTCTCTTTTATAATCACCCTCTTTTCTCTGCACCAGACACTCTGACCTGGTATATCAAGGTCTCAGAGAAATAAGGTCAGCAAGTATCACTAACAACAGCCTCCTTATCAGGTGCTTTTCTGTTATTTCTTTATTTAATTAGACAGGTGTTATTTGTGTGTGCCCACCCTCCTTGCTATCCTTCAAGGACTTGGAGACATATGAAAGAAGTAATTAATGCCAACTCAGTAATTAGGAAAGCTGCTCTCTTCCCCTAGGACCAGAGACCTTCCTTTGTAAATTGATAAGATGGGTTGCTAGCTGATCCTGGGATAGCAAGCGCAGGCATACCTAGTGATTTCCAGCCATATTTACAGATTCAAAGTTAAATCAAAGAAAGCAATTGGGTAGTTTCTAAAGACTGAAGATATATTGTGTTTTCTGATCATTGTTTTATGGAGCAAATTGCTTATTGGAGTTAATATGCTTCTCAAAAAAGAAAACATTATTATCCACTGGCAAAAGTCTTTTTTTTTTCTATTATAAATTTTATATTATATGAGATATTTTAAGTAGTTTTAAAGAAGTCATATTTAAAATGTTATACTAGTTTTAGTACAATGTATTAAATAATCCTACATTTGTAAGTCCAAGTATTTTCACATATTCATAATACTTGGTAGGGGTTAATTTATTCCAATAACTTCATGATTGCATTGTTCAGGTAGTCATAGGTCTATGGTATATTTTATAAAACAAGATTTTATATTATGTCATTTTCTATACTAAGAAATCTAAGCTTGACTGAATAAAAAAACAAATTTGCAAAGAAGGTATACTTTCCTTCTCTCTAACATTATTTGAAGCTAACTTCCTATCTTTTGTATCATTAGAACAAGCCATGATTTCCTTGCTCTACTTCTGAATATTTCAGAGACATCTGCTGGAAAAGCACATTATTACAAATTTTATAAAATTGGTTTAAAATGTCTCTGTCTACTGACATTTCCAAAATATGTCTTGGCTATCATAGCACATTAGTGGGGACCAACCTAAAGACAAAATTCTGTGACCCTCAAAAAGGTATAATTAAAAAAAAATTACTTTGTTGGTGGACTTAATGCTCCTTCTTGAAAGTAAGTGTCTATTCACTTATACTTGTAAAAAATGTTCTTTTTTTTCAATTGCAGGCGCTACAGTAACTGGAAGAACATAGGTTAATCTTCACCCAAGACAGTGCTACAGGGATAAACATGTCCCTGACAAAGGAAGCTATTCAGTTTTCACCTTCCTGGGCTCCTATTTTAGTTGTGCACAACCAAGGAAAAGATGCTTAATACTGTTTTGTGCTCAATAAGTGTTGAATGATATAGTTTATCTCTTGTTAGCATAACTAATATTTTTAAAAGCTAATCTAGAATTTACCACCAGAATCGTTATTACCTGAGTTGTAACAAAAAGTGCATGCGTGGAGGTTAAGTAATATTGTAAATAGCATATTATAGGTACAGCAGAAGGAAGAATTGCACAGTGGGTTTTGAATCACAAGACCCTTTGGAAATGACTGGAAGTGGATCTAAGAGAAAAGGACAGAAATGTGGTGAATAAGAGAGTGCAGTTGCTGGTAACAACTTCTTGAATACTTAGAAAGATCTCATTGCTGCATTTTTAATGAAAATGGTTATTTTTATTAATAAAGTATTTTATCTGTGGGAAGTAGAATTGTTGAGGAAGCAGTGATTTATGAAGTTATGTAGGATTTTACTTACTTTCCATAAATAAAATTAATATGGTAGCTATGTAACTAGGTTATTCCAAAAGCCCAGGGGGGCTTTGAAGAGGCTTAATGAATGGATAACCTCATTGATTATTCTTTCCTTATTTGACGCTCCTCATCATATAAAGCAGTATGGAGAGTGAGAGCAAAAGAAAACCTAACAGTTTTCTCTCCCATATAAATATAGGATATGTTGGTACTTAGATAAAGTGTGATAAAAAGGGGAGAGGGAACTGGCATGTAATTGGGTAGGAATCAGAAGTGAGAAATTAAGAAAAACAACCCAAAATAGAAAAATAGTAAGTAATGTTTCCAGTGATGAAGAGACATAGCAGTTCTTAATACTATCAGTGCACTAATAAATATTTACACAATGGAATACTATTCAGCCATCAAAAAGGGCAAACTCATGTATTTGCAGTAATGTGGATGGCACTAGAAGGAATTATGCTAGCAGAAATAAGCCAGAGGGAAGGCATGATGGCGCATGCCTGTAAGTGGCAGCCTAGGAAGCCACGGCTGGGGCCAGGGATCATGGTTCAAGTCCTGCTGGGGGCACGTAGCAAGAAATAGTTCCAAAAAAATATAGCTGGGTGTTATAGTGTGCACCTGTAATCCCAGCTACCTGGGAAGCTGAGACTGGGGGTTGCTTGAGTCTGTGGTAACCCGGGCAATGTGACCCTGCAGTTCCACAGGTGAAAATAGCAAGACCTAGTCTCAAGAAAAAAAAAAAAAAAAAAAAAAAAAAAAAAAAAAAAAAAAAAAAAAAAAAAAAAAAAAAAAAAAAAAAAAAAAAAAAAAAAAAAAAAAAAGCCAGAAAGAAAAAGATAAATATTGGATGGTCTAACTTATACATGGGATATAGGGAAAAAAATTAAAGAGACAAGAAAAATCTAAAATTAACAAACTGACAACAGAACTAAAGCATACAGCAAGGGAGGGGGAGGGGAAATCAGGGTAGGGATGAGCACAAGAGATCAGGATGATGGCACATGAGTGACATGGTGATGGGAGAACTTTAGGGTGTACAGTGATGGGAAGGATCTATGACTGTTACAATAAAAATAACTTTAAAAGTCTCAACAGCTTTTATGTACAGCAATAAAAGTGAAAAGGATGGTTGACAGTAGTTTCTCTTGTAATCACAATTACATCAGAACTGGTTGTACAACAACATGACACAATGGATATAGCTGTCATCAGAATGCTATTCACACCACAGAATTCATTAGAAAGAGATCTTTCGACATTAGCTTAATCAGCAGACACCTGAACTGTGAGGAGCTCTATTTATAGTATTGTGACAAAGTCAAAATATCCCAGAACTGTTTTGGGATATTTTTCTTAATGGAATAGAAAATAACAACTTGTAAACGTATTATTAAAGATATTCATGGATTGCTACCAATTAAAACACAAGGTGTCACTAAACAATCAAAGCAAGCCTACTCGAGTTCAATTTAAATATTCCATATTACATTTTGGGATAAAAAGAATGACTGTACATCTTAGATATTCAAAATAGTCAACTCATCTTAAGTTCTATGTATCGAACGATTGATCTATACATAATGATTAATTTCAATGTGTTTTTCCTTCTAAATGGATATAGTACACCAGACTAATAATGGATTGGTTAGGTGTAAATAACAAAGCATGAAGCTACAGTCATCATCAGCTAGAGTCCCTGACAAGTTTGACAATAAGATTTTGAGCCCTGTCACATGTCAACATTCAGCCTCTCATGTGCACTACAATTCATAATGACATCCTAAATTTCTAGAAAGGTATTCTGTAAACAAATACATATATCTTTAAGAGTTAATACAAGTTAATACTTCTAAGGTACCCCCTTCATATAAAAAGACAAATACAAAAATGAATCTTATGCTTTAATATATAATTCTTAATACTGTTAGAAATTTTAGCTATTGACCATAAAGGCAAGATATAAATATACCGTACCATTCTGAGTACACACACACACACACACACACACACACAGACACGTACCTCAGTAAAGTCAGAAATCATCTGAAATGAAGTATAGTATTTGGATTTTTTAGCGTATACTAATAAACTTGTCTCCAAATATTTTGTTTGAAAGTTTATATTACTAGAATTTAAGTATAGTATATCTTCATACTGCCCTCTGAAAATGTTTTGACTCTTTTAAGATCTCTGAAGTTCAGACCAATGAATTTGCTGACAGATTCTGATTGAATAGGGTAGGAAAACCATATTTGATATCCTTAAGAAACTGCAAGCTTCCTAAAGCTTTGTATTACAATTTTCTTTTTCTTAATGCAAGTCATAATGGTTTCTCCACACTCACATTAATTTTTAATCACAGTCTCTTACACTGCTGATTGAATTCCCCACCAACGCTAATGGGTTTCTTGTAATATTCATTCATTTAAAATGTATGCTGATGCCATATCTTATTTTTCAAAGGAAACCTGTTTAAAGTGAAAAGCAAGATAATATTCACATGGGTGTTAAGCCACAGTAGGTTACCATGTGTTTGATCAGTTTTGTGCCCAGAAAATGTTTAAAATCTCTATTGAAAAAATTATATCATTAAGATATTTTTAAAAGGCAGAATTATACATGCGATATTTGAAAAGTCCTTAATATTCAATTTTATGTATAGCATAGTATTTCAAATAAATGGAACAAAACTAGAGTTAGTCTTATTTTTACTTTACAGAGGCTCACTACTAAGATCTATGGTTACTTAATATTTTGATAAAGCATGCTTCAGCAGCATTTAGTTAGCTCTAAGGAAGATATTAGCACTCCATGTACTCATCATATAAGGAAACATAAAAATGCAAGGAGAAGTTAAAGGATAGTTTTTATGAAATTGTAGGGTACTAAAATAGCTACCACATTAAGAACTTCTGAATATAGTTGTCCTAATAGCTACTTGTTTATTCACCTTGTCTCGAAAAGGTTTCTTGTTCTTTACTGGAACCAATTGCTAATGTTCAGAAGTATTTTGCTTCTAATTACTATTATGAAATTAATATTAGAATGTACCTTTTAACTGACATTTTGGTCCACTAAATCCAGGACAACACTTCCATTCCAATGAGGTAACGATTTTATGCTGCATCCTGTAAACAGGATTAGATATCTTCTGAGATCTAGAGAGGAGAACAATTGGGGGGGAAAGATTATTGTGTCACATTAATTACCAGCAGGACTAATAAATATAATATAAAGTGTTTGGGACAATGCTGAATCAGTACAGTATTAAATAGATGGTATCTATTGTTTTTATTATCATTGGCAATATTGTTGTCAAGCTTAGATTTCTTTACTTTAAAAAAAAATCACAGGGTCATATTGCTTGTTATATTTATACCTCATATTATATTTTCTAATGATATATCTTTTCCCTTATGTAAGTCAATGTTAAATTTTGTTTTAATTCCATTTTTAAATAGTCTAGAAAGATGATTTATTATAATTCTTATCATTTTTCTATCCTTACAGTAAAAATGTTTCCCCCAATCAGTAACAAGTAACTTTAAATAAACAGAACAGTGATATAGAACAAATTAAAATAATCATTATTTGCAGCCTACACATTTTTATCACACAAGTTTTAAAATTATACTCTCTATTACTTTTCTTATATAGTACTTTTCTGAGGGGGGTTAATATGAGAAAATATTATTTATAAGAGAAAACCCTAGGAATGAAATAAAAAAGAACATTTCAATAGAAACATCTATATAAAAAGTAAATGGTACTCATAAACACATCCTGGCTGAATAACCGCCATCTCTGTGACTTCAATACTAGGCTAGCATGTATCAAATGACTCTAAGAAATAACTTATATATTCTTTTATTTGATCTTAGTATAGTTTTAAAAGGAAAGTATCATTATCCTGATGTGAGGAACCTGAGAACTAGAGTGATGAAATACCTTGCTCAAAACCTCCTAACTAAATGTGACAGAGCTTGGATTTCACTGCGTATGGTATAGATAGATTAGCATCTAAATCATTTCAGCAAAATAGCAGGGAGTAAAATACACAAAAATCAGTCACCTTCATTATGCAGACAATGAGATAAAAGGGGAAGATATTTTTAAAAAGCACATTCACAATTATACCTCAAGAAGTTAAATACCTAGGAGATTTCAACGGAGGTGAAAGGTCTATATATAATGAAAACTAAAAGATGCTTGCTATTGAAA
Source organism: Uropsilus gracilis (assembly GCA_004024945.1). Lineage (NCBI taxonomy): Eukaryota > Metazoa > Chordata > Mammalia > Eulipotyphla > Talpidae > Uropsilus > Uropsilus gracilis. The sequence continues at coordinate 51,226 of PVHY01001046.1, read as the reverse complement.
TAAAAGACACAAAGAATGGAAAGACATTCTATAACATGGATAAGATGAATCAACATTATCGAAATAGCTACCCTACCAACATAGTCAAATAAATCCCTATATGACTTTCTTCAAAGAAATGGAACTACCATTAGTATAATTAACATGGAACCACAAAAGACCCTGAATAGCAAAGCAATCCTCACACCAAAAAGGGAAAATTGCTGGCATTGCATTTTCAGACCCCAAACTATATTACAAAGCCATAATAATTAAAATAGCATGGTACTTGAAGAAAAACAGACACAAGGGACAATGGAATAACAGTTCACAAGTAAATTCAAACATCTATGGACAGTTTAATCAATGAAAAAGGAGGCAAGAATATAAACTGGAACAAGAAAATCCTCTTCAATGACAACAGGAAAACTAGACAGCTACATACAAAAGAATAAAACTAGATTACTATCTCAGATCATACATAAAATCAATTCAAAATGTAAAACAAACAAACAAACAAAATAACTGAACAGAAGACCAGAAACCCTAAAATACATAGAAGGCAAAAACACTCCATGACATATGCTACAGGAACATCTTTTTGAATTCATCTCCAGAAGCAAGAAAAGCAAAGGAGAATAAAAAAAAGGGAGGTGGGTAGATAAACGTAAAAGATTTCTGTACAGTAGAAGAAACTATGGCCAAAACAAAAAGACACCCTACTGAATGGTAAAAAAAATATTTGCACGCTATACATCTCACATACACATACACACACACACACACACACAATCAAAGACTTTCAAAGAACTCAAATACCTCTATAAAAAGAAATCAAATAATCTATTAAAAATTTCCAGATGAACTAAATAGGTACTTCTCTAAACTCATATTTATACATGTTCATCATCACTTATCAGAGAAATGCAAATCAAAGTCATAATAAAATACCATTTCACACCTGTGAAAATGCCCACATTAAAAGTTTCAGAAACAATGAATTCTGGTGAGGATATAGAGAAGTTACCCTGCTGTGGCAATGGTCAATTGATTCAATTCACATGGAAGCCTGTGTGGATCTTCCATATGATCTAGCAATTCCATCTCTTTTTATCTCCTTGAAGGAATGTCAGTTCAAAAGGAAATATGCACTAGCATACATGACAGTATTGTTTACAATTTTCAGGACACAGAAACAGTCTTGATGCCTCCAAAGATCAGATGAATGGATTCTGAAATGTGGAATGTGTATGTATTCAAGGTGAAGAGAGTGTGAGTAATAGGTAGGGTTCAAGAGGGAAGGAAATACAGTGCACTGTGGTGATGGACCATGAGCAATTTGATGATGAGTACGGTAAGGTGGTGATACCTGATGGAGAGAATCTTTGTGCTACCACAATTTAAAAATGAGCTAATAAAATAAGTACAAATAAATACTACATTAAGAAGCAATAATTTATTTTAAATTAAATCAAAATATTTATCAATAACAAAATTAAATAAACAATTAAAATAAAATATAAATAATTAAAATTAATGAAAATCTTTTTTATTTTACTCAGTTTATTCAGTATATATCTTTAGCCAAAGAAATATCATATCCAGTCAAGTTAATTAATGTTAACTAGAAGGTAAGGTGGCTTGGACAATGGTTCTTTAGAGTTTAGGGTGAACTCAAGCCATAAGTTCCGTTATTGTTGAAAGCAATGTTCCCACTTTGGCAAAATGGATCTCTGGTGTACATGGCTCAGATATAATAAAAGAAAAAGTAACAGATATTGTGAAAATAATGAAATAGTGACTGAATGGGGAGACTCATCCAAAGGTAGAGAAAGATAAGAGATGAGAATAAAGAACATGTTTATATTTCTGGTTTGTTTAAAATTAGAGCTCACTTTGAACCCAGAATGTTACCATGACATTACTGTGGCAATATTTTCACTGCAAAGGAATAAACAATGCAGTCTTTGTATCTCATGAGCACCAGGAAATTGTGACAATGGGAACAACACTGGAAGTGGAACTGGGGTTCAGTTCCCCCAAATCCCGGATCTGTGCTTAACTCTCTGGTCAGTGAATCTTAGTTATCCCTCAAATGACTAAGAAACACCTTGATTTTATATATTCTTAGTGTGCACTCTTCCAGACTGCCCAAGTGTCAGAAGTGTCAGATGTGGCAAGTGAATTATTTGTATGAAAATTTGCATAACCTTAGCCATCATATTTTGAATAACAATTTCAGATTTATTTTTGGTTCTTCTGATATACTCTCATCTGAATGACTGTGACTGTACGAATTCAGGAAATTTATCAATTACTTTACCCCATATTTTAAAACAAGTACATAGATTTTAAAAAATACCCAGTAACATGAGTTATTAAAATAAACACAAAGAAAAAGGCCCTATTTGACTGATTTGCCATGCATAATTGTGATGATTGTTTTGTAACACTATGAACTTATCTCTGACCTGGTTTGAAATGGAAGTCATTAACAAAGCTTTATAAATGTGTATAAATTTCATAAGGAATTAAAGGGTTGTTGATCATGTAATGGGTTAAAAGTAATAGTCAAAGTAAAAACAGTAATAAACCTGAGGGTTAGCCTTTATTAAAGATTCACAAAGTTCTAGCACTACCTACGTTAGGCTAGGTTTATCGCATCATATCATATTCTTATTCAAGGTCATACATGTTTTAATTTAATTTACTTTATTCAAGGTCATAAATATAATGATGACCCTCTCTGACCCTACTCTACATATTTACCTGGAATGACTCTGTCTATATTTCAAATTATGCATGATTGCAGAACAAACAGTGACTATTTTCAAGAGATACTACATACCTCTGAGGACAGGAACCTCGAGCCCAACCACAGAGTCCTCTCCCATTTGGGACATAAGTGACTTGGTTGTCCAGAATCACTGTAGGAGATAATCTGGTGTGTACATAAGCACACCAGTTCCTAAGGAAGAGATATTTTTTGTTAGAAAATAATCATTGTCAAGAATTCTTTTCATTGAAATTATCTTCATAAACCTGTACTTCAGAACCAATAATCATAAATAAGATATGTTAAGAATAGACACCTAGTTTTAGAATATCTAGGAATGAGATGAAATACACTTGTTGCTACATTATACTCATGGAAAATAGAGGAACACTACAGAACTAAAGTAAATTCAGAATAAATTAGAGCTAAAATTAGAACCTGTGTAATTTAATTGTGAACTAAGTCAAAATTCAGAATTGCTCTTTGACAGTTATTGATATTAGCACAGAATTAGAGATTCAGTCTATGCCCATTGCTTCTATTGAACAATAAGCAGTAAGACAAAAGTAAAAAAAATTAAAAAATAAAATTAAACAGTGTAAAGGTAAGGCTACTAACAGCAAATGATATGGTTGAGATAAAGAAAACGTGGCAATGATCTTAATAAGCATTCAATAATGGCCAGGCACCGTGGCTCGTGCCTGTAAGCTTCAGCCTATGAAGCGGCTGGGGCAAGGTCGCAGTTTGAGTCCCGCCTGGGGCCCATAGCGAGACCTAGTTCCAAAAAACAGCTGGGCGTGGTGGCGCACGCCTGTAATCGCAGCTACCTGGGAAGCTGAGGCTGGTAATTGCTTGAATCTGTGGTACCCCGGGCAACATGAGCCTGAGGTTCCATGGGCAAAAATAGCGAGACCTAGTCTCAAAAAAAAAAAAAAAAAAAAAAAAAAAAAAAAAAAAAAAAAAAAAAAAAAAAAAAAAAAAAAAAAAAAAAAAAAAAAAAAAAAAAAAAAAAAAAAAAAGAATGTAGCTAAGATTAATATAGAAATTTATAATTAAAAATTTTAACTGCATGATTGAGACTGGTTATAAATTTTATAAGCTGACGTCTTAAAAGGCAATTTACAAAATATTTTAATACAACAAAAGAAGTAGGACATTTAATATTTAAGATTTTTAAGCTTTATTGAAAGATCTAGAGGAAAATTCAGAAAATCATGTTAATTGTTGGAAAGAGCAATACAAATATGTCAGTTCTCTTTAAAATAATCTAAAGATTCAAAGCACTTTATAATCAAGCTTTTGTTTCATATGATTTGAATAAACTGATACCATAATTTTATGTAATCTAAATATGCAAAGATGGATTATTTGCAATTGCATAAAAAGTTACTAAACATGCAGCACACAAGAAAGTGTTATTTAACGCAAATAGGTGATATCTAGTTGCTATTGGTAGTAGTTTGGAAAATATTTTTAATGTAATATGTGAGATACAACTTACACTATTTTCGGGAAAGAATTATTGGTCTCTTTCATAATTTCACAATTATAACCAGTTATGTTATCACAAAAGACCCTACAGGAAACTATAGGAAATCCATAGCATCTATAAATTAAATAAATTTTGGATTGATTTTTTTCTCCTTACTTTTCTCTACCATTTTTTTTCTGTAGTGAATATAAATGTTATGTTCAACTTAAATTCTTCCCTCATATTTGTGATTTATTTTTGAAGGATGGCTATGAGACAGGACTATTTATTATATTTAGTATTTAAAATATTATATGACTACAATATCAAATCACTAAGTTCAAGTCAGTAAGAGTTACATGCCTCAAAATTAGTGTAGTGTAAGAAATCTATTCTGCTTTTAAATTAAAACAATGGAAAAACAGACCCAATGAAAACAGAACTAATGTTAAAGGACCAAGGAAAGAAACCTATTCTTGTCCAGGAGTAAGCCACCAAAGCCAGTTAATATCTGCTTTGGAATATTTAGAACTTTTAGGACCAAATGTTCTTCCACAAATAAAGCTGACTCATTGATTCATCTATATATAAGGCAGGTTGGCTGAGCACAGATGAGGGGACAAAAATCAAATCCGTGGATTGCTCATGACCCAGCGATCTTTGATCCAGTGTAAATTGAAAGAACTATCCAAAGCCATAGAGCCCCTGGTGTGACTTGTAATTGGTTTTATGCTCCCGATGAAATAAGCTCATTAAGGGATGTTTAAAAAATGTAAATATAATATTGAAACCAAATTATCTGAAAATGTAAGCTTGAAAATAGAGCATTAGCTATGGTAAAATGGTGACAGGCAGTAGGAAGATAAATGGAATATCCCAGATAAGCATTTTGCTTAAATCCAGAAATCCTTTGTGCCTTTCCAGGCTGATTATTGTAAACAGAAAAGTTACTTTGAAGTGTTTAGCTTTCCATGGGGTTGTAAACCTCCAAACAGTAGACTACATTTGGGATTCACTTTAAAGGAAATAGCTCTGTTGCTTTTTTGTAGTAAAGTGTACTGAAAAAAAAAAAGCTTTTATTTATTTATTTTTTTTTTATATTCCAACTTAATAGGTAAGAGATTCATTCTAGGGAAAAGGAGAAATCTTTGGTTATTTATAAGAAAGATTGTAAAATAAGATGATTTTAACTTATTTGACTTAAAGTCATGTGGATAATGAACTAAGGAGAACATTTTACATAAAAGATCTATTATGCTTTTGGTTGAGATATTTTAGAAATACAATCTCCCAGGGTACTAGTGTAAAAAATAAATTTTAACAATCCAAGAATTGGTCATTTGACATTTGAAATACACCCTAACCTCAACCATGGTCCAATCACAGTCATTTTTTTCCTAAACTGAGAATGGAATGAAGCATCAAAGCAAGCTTTTAGATAATGACCACAAGAAATGTTTTTTCTTAAGAAAGTATATAGCCGTCAAAGAATTGTTATTGTTCATTTATGCAGATCTTTAGACTTCAGATTAATAAATTGCTTGACACCAGTTTGTGGAAGATTGAATATAAGCTTTCATTTTGATAAGCTGAAGCTTGAATTGACACGACCATTAAAATAATGGCTCCTGAGGATGTTGACTGGAAATAAAATTAAACCAGCATAATTGTCACTATCCATTAACAGGTATGCAACAGGTATTTAAATCACTCTTGGAGGTTGGAGATTTTTTGTTTTGAGACTTTATGAATTGAAGACTTTATGAAGACTTGTTTCTTATCAAACACTTTTGAGGAACTTTGGTATTCAATATGGGAAAAAATGGAACAAAATATAACGGACATGGCAACTTCTGAAAATTTACACGCTCTGGGAGAAAGGATTATATAGAGACTTCCCTATCAGACTTCCCTACTTCATATAATACTCCACCAAACCCCACTGAGTAGAGAAAGCACAGTATTTCAATTGACCATTTTTAAACCTGTATCTAAAGAGGACTACACATTATAAATAACAGACATATATGCATGTATGTAGGATTGCGTTAATTTTGTCAGCAAAGGACAAAATTTTTTGTGAGATATACTTTAAAGGCAAAAATATTAGTTCTTAATAAGAAAAGATTTCATCTATATTGTCACTGATTCATCTCAGGGGAACACTACTGCCTTTCCCTTTAGAAGACTACAATTACATGAAAATATATTCCATCAGAAACTATGAGCTAAATTTGACTACTATTAACAATAAAATTATGATATGATGGTGTTTTGCAACATTGTACATTAACTCCTTTGAGTGCAGGGCAGTCAAATTCCACTGATTTCAGTGATGATGCACAAGATACATATATTTTAAAAGTAGCAAATGTGTTTTTAATAACATGTTTACTACTTTTGTAAATTCAAGGTGTTTAATTTTTTAAAACTTCATAACAAATCTAACTTCTGTGTCTAATTTCTTTTTCTCTGGTGCTGATAATGAGTAATGCTTTTTTATTAGGAAAATAAAATTTTAAAGGCAAGCTTGTATCCTAACAAACCTAATGGTGCAAATGTCATTTTTTTTTTTTTTTTTTTAGACTAGGTCTTGCTATTTTTGCCCGTGGAACCGCAGGCTCTCGTTGCCCGGGATACCACAGCCTCAAGCAATCCCCAGCCTCAGCTTCCCAGGTAGCTGGGATTACAGGCGTGCACCACCACGCCCAGCTATTTTTTTTTTTTTTTTTTTGGAACTAGGTCTCGCTACGGGGCCCCAGGCAGGACTCGAACCGCGATCCCTAGCCCCGGCCGCTTCATAGGCTGAAGCTTACAAGCACGAGACACCGTGCCCGGCAAATGTCATTACTGACAGAGAAAAACAGTCTAATAAATCCCCATTTGACTCACTAGTTCAATCACCACATTTATGGATGTAAAACAGAATGGATTTTAGATAATCTTGTCTGTCAGTAAGTATTCTCCCTCTATCACTATTCTAATTTTAAAATAGCATTAAAGCATTGTGGATATTGGTGGGTGCACTATGGTGGCAATACCTAATATTGCATCAATTAAATAATAAATTTATAAAAGAATAAACCTGAAAGAAAAAATTGTGGATAACTATCAAACAATGAGAGGATGATATGCATATATATATATATATATACTACATGTAAATATAATGGAATATTATTCAGCATTAAAATAAAGTAAATTATGCCACATAACTGGGATGAATGAGCTTTAAAGACATCATGGTAAGTGATAGAAGTGAAATAAGTTGGTCATAAAAGGGTAAATCTTATATAACTCAACTAGGGTATCTAGAGTAGTTGAATTTATTAAAATAGAAAATATAATGATGGTTACTAGGGAGTGAGGAGAGTAGGGGGAATAATTATTTAATGTGTACAACATTTCAGTGTGGAAGAAGATGAAGTTCTAGATATGATGGACACACAAGTATGCACAAGTGCTGAATGCCACAGAACTGCACACTTCAAAATTACGGAAATGGCAAATTCCATATTGTGTAAATTTTAATCACAATAAATAAAAACATACTGAAAATATTGTTGGAAAATTCAAAACATGTTTTCATGTCTCTTTCCAAAATCAGAGGGATTTGCAAAAGGTAGGAGGGTGCAGTAAGCACAGGAAAGAATATGAGGATAGAAAAAGGGAAAGAAAACTTAAAAGAAAAGAAAAGAAAAGGAATAGGAGAAAAGGAAGAGGATAAAGAAAGACTGGAAGGAAAGGAAAATGAGAATTTCCTTCTCAACTGAATAGCCTTTATAAACATGCTTTTATTGTTGGTAAGTCAGATTTATGTAATTTTAGATGATGGATGCCTAATGAGCAGATTTTCTTCCTCTCTTACCACACACAGGCGGACAAATGAAGAAGAGTATGTGTGCCTGTAATGAATGCGTTTCTTTCTAATGTTAAATTAAGTGAGAAGGGCAGGACTAGGAATAGTTGCACACGTAAAAACAAAATAATGATGGAAAATGAGCCTTCAATACAGAGACGTAATCTTGTGTTGATTTTCAGGTGATGGAGTCAGACACCCTACTTTTAGATCTTGACTGTCTGACTTGCAAGACTTAGTTGTCATTAACCATTAATGTGTCATCTAGTAAAGTATAGTAATATTGCCTGCCTTCCAGGATGTGGTGAGAATAAGTGAGTATATATATATATATATATATATATATATATATATATATACTTGCTGGTGCTAAATGATTTAGAGTTAAGTGTGACTGTTTAATGAAGAGAAAATATATTTACTACATGTGTAGAGTTATGTAGCCTGATGGTTTTCCCTTATAGACAGACAGATTTTTTCATTTTAACAACCTGTTAAATTTATCTTAACAATAACTCCTTATATGTGACAGCAAATAATTTCAAAAAAACTGTTAACAGCAAACTACCCTCATCATTTATGTGCAATTCATATGATAAATATGAATTTTAAGTGTTCATATATATTATATATATTTTCAGTGTTCAAAAATATATATTCCAAATGTCTCAAAATCTGAATGAAATTAAAAATGTATACATGTAGCATATAAATAAGAAAGTAGTTCAAAGAAAATAAACATAACAAGAAATAATAATAGAAACTACAAACAAGAATTTAGATTTAATAAACTGATACTAGATATGTCATTCACATGAGTAAAGAGTTAAATTTTTATATATTTAGTTTTATTGACTGTGAACTGATAGAGCTCAGTTTGATATTAATTGACTTATGAAAATCACTAATTTCAAACAAAATATTGTATATAGTATATTTTATTTTACTGTAAGTGCCTTTAAAGAATGCATTTTTTCAAATTTAAATCAAGATAGAAGCATTTCCTTTATAATACAATCATTTAAAACAATATTTGAAATAAATTTTGAAAGGCAACCATGCAAAATTAAAATCATGGGAAATTTCTTAGACTTTAATTTTCTAGTTAATGCTGGTTTTAAGAAGAAACCAATTTACATATATCAAATTTTGTAATTAAAGTTTTTTTGGTCAGGGATCATTAATTTGCCTTCCGTAATACACAGAATATGGTGAATGTAATTGGATTTTTATTGATTAGTGAATGTACAATGTCAGAGGCATAAATTTGTGTGTATAATATTCTCTATAAAGTTCTAGGATAATGACATGAATGTGTCCCTATTTCAGCAGGAATATGCATGGAATTTGCTTTTTGAATGCAATCTATTTTACAAATTTTAAAGTCACTGATAGTATATAATATGGTACACTGAACTAAATATATATTATATATAAAAGATATATACACATGTATTATATGGTATGATTCTTAAAGCTCCCTTTATATAGTCTTTTTAAAAAATGAATTTGTTTTATTTTAACTAATTAACTTTCATTTCTGCTCTCTACCCTTGATTTTAGCATATTCATTACATTGCAAACTGTGTCGATTCCAGCAGATGTCAGGCTTTTCCATTGTGCAGCGCACAAAGTCTCCTGAAAGGAATGCTAACAAATACTGTGATGTTTAACTTATTGTTACCTCTGGTTCCTGCTAATGAACTTTTTTATCTTTTCTTCCAAAGAGTAAATCTAAAAAAATTTCTATATTATAAAAGCATGTAAAATATATAATAAATTAACTGAACTATTAATTTTTAAGTTTGAGCATGTTGATAAAATGTATATTTATATGTTTAGAAATATTTAGAATAGAAATATCAAAAGAATGAAGTAACAGAAAAATGTTAATAAAAGGATTAAGACACTGAATACACTTCTCTGAAATTTAGTTTTCAGTGGTGGAATTGTATGAGCTTAATGCTCCTATAAAAGAGGACCTAGAAAAACCTTTTACTCTTTTTGTCACTTGAGAATAGAATGAGGAGTCTGCAGATAAGGACCCTCCTCACCCAGTCAAGCAGGCAACCAGAGCTAGGACTTTCAGCTTCTTTCACGATGAGAAATAAAGTTCTGTTGTTAATAAGCCACCCAGTCTATTATTTGTTATAGCAAACTCAATGGACTGACAATATAATTCAATTAATCTGATTTTTCATACCTAAAACTTTTGCATAATTCACAAATAAGCAAAAACGGGCATAATTTAATAGAACAAATTTAAGGATTAGTTTTCATAATTTTAAGACATTTGTAAAATGAGGTACTGAAAATTTCTATTTAAAGTTGTCAAACAAAAGACCCACTGAAATTATCAATTTAGCCATTACATTAGAAATCACAATTCAGCCGGGCACGGTGGCTCGTGCCTGTAAGCTTCAGCCTATGAAGCGGCGGGGCTAGGTATCGCGGTTTGAGTCCCTCCTGGAGCTCGTAGCGAGACCTAGTTCCAAAACACAGCTGGGCGTGGTGGCACACGCCTGTAATCCCAGCTACCTGGGAAGCTGAGGCTGGGGATTGCTTGATTCTGTGATACCCCGGGCAATGAGAGCCTGCGGTTCCATGGCAAAAAAAAAGAAAAGAAAATCACAATTCATTTAAATCACCTATTTTACATAAACAAGTTATATAGTTATAGAAAAAGAAGTAAATTCTAAACAAGGAAGTTATTAACAAATAAGTCATTATACTCAGCAAATAAAATACCTGTCTTATTTCATATTTAACGTTTCTCTTTTCTGGTCCTTTTTATTAACATTTTGTCATATTTGTGACCAATCTATATACAAAACAAAATAAATCAATAGCCACACAGTGGAAAGCTCTCTGGACTAGTTCAAAATTCTGCCTTTTGCCCTTTCTTTCATAAAAAAGAATAAAAATACCTCAATTAAGTATCCATAATTCTATATATATATATATTTATATATCTCATATTGCCAAATTTACATTTTTTTGTCTTGACTCTTCTCTGGCGTCCATATTCACACATGCCTAGCTCTGTGCTGGGTAGTGAAAATAATAGTAAGTAAAATAAGCAAAGGTACTTTTTTCACGAGTTGTCCATTCTATTGTGGAAGGCAAAAGTGCACAACTGCCCACATAAATAAACCCAGTAATTTCAAATAAGTTCCATAAATAAAGACATAAAAGTGAAGAGAGAAGGAAGAACAACTTCAGTTTGCGTACTCAAGAATGTCTCTTTTGGGAGCAGTAAATTGCTTGACAGAAGGAGGCCCTCATTCTAGCTCAAGGAAGAAAATTCCAGAAAGAGAAAATAGGTTTCTATGTGATGAACAGTAACTTGATGTGTTTGGTCGCTAGCAAGAAGGTCAGCATTGCTGGAGGAAAAGAAACAGTGTGTTTGACATCTGATGGAAGATGCAATCATGACAGACAGGAATCACGTGAAGCAAGACCCATTGGGCCATGGTGAGGATGTAGGATTTTATTCTAAATGTAATAGAAAGCTCCTGAATGATTTTGAACACATGGGGGGAGAAAACCAAAAGCAATTCCACAGAATTTAATATCTCTGAAATTAAACATGTATCTTGGAATCAGTGGTATATTTCAGTCATTATTGGTCAGACAGTGTTCATTGCCATTGCCTTGGAAATACCTTAACCAGTTTCATTAATATTTACATTTTAGTATATAAGAGACATATAACTTAAACAATATTTAAGCCTAAGAAATAAAAATTAAAATATTCTAAGGAACTATGCTGTCATACTTTTCTTTTTTATTTGCACCTAAAGTGATATATCATTACTAGTTATAGGAAGTCTTACATTCGATTTAAGTTGATAAATAGTATGTAAAGGTTTTCAAAAACTCACCTGTGTGGAGTGTGGATTAAAGGAGGTAACAGTGGGCACATGGGTAAGTGAGGAGACTAGCCACAGTATATTATAAAGGGGAAGAGACTGAAAGATCTGAAACATATTGGAGGGGATATCAGTGAGACCTGCTAATAGACTGGATAAATGATAGTATGGACAGTGAAATGTCAAGGTTTCTAGTTATGGAAATAGCTTTTCACTGGGAATGTGAAGATTGAAATACTTATTTGCAGGGACTGGGGTTGTGAGAGAAGTTAAGTAAATAGTGAGTACATACCAATATTTCATTTCACCTATTGTCACCTCAGGAAAGTCTTACTAATATCTAGGTAGGTTTTTCCCTGTATATAGTCCCTCATAAATCTCCTTCTGAAAGTTTAACACCATTTTGATTGAATATCAGCATTTGTGATTCACTGTTTCCCTTTTGTACTCTTCCTTCTGGTCTGGAGAAGCCAACAAGGGTAGAGTGTGTAGGAGTTTTCATTCACCGTTTTAGCCTCAATATAAGTATGGCCCAAAGACAGAGCAAATATTCAGCAAATACTTGCTTAGAATAAAAATATGTTAATCCTAACGTCTTCTTTTTATCCTGTCTATTTTGAAGTGCTTAGTCATGGACAGTACCCACTCTGTAAGACAGGAAACCACAACTCTGTGTAGCTAGAGTTCCTTCAGTGCTAAGATGAGAGATAGTGTAAGGTCAAAGAAAAATGTGTCAGGGAAGACATTTTATTAAGCACCATTACAAAATTGTAAGAGTTATACAATTCTAACACTATCAATGAACAGTAAACACCCACGAAAATACATTTATGCCAAATCAACTGAGTTTTTTTTTTTCAAGGAGATATAAGAAATCCTTTGAGAAGGTTTCTTTTTTATAGTCACATATTGATCCATATTTGCAAAATATTTATTTTATACTCACTGGAAGTCAGATGGCTTGCTAGCACTGAAAATAAATCTCCACATAAAAGATCGCAGGTGCACCATAATTAAAATGTGTTATAAGTACAGTGACAACTAATTTATAAAAAATTACTCGTAGAGTTAGAAGGATCATTTGACTATCTGAGGTATTAGTAATAGGTGCAAATGAAGAAGATGGTAGGAAAGAAACACTATGTTACCCAGAGGGACAAATGGAACAACGATTGATTCAACAAATAGCATATTTTGGACAGAACACCGGATATTTTAATGAACTGCACATGGCAGAAGATGATTCTGGGGAGGTAGGAAGGCTCCAGATCATGAATGGCACTGTATGACTAACTGGGAAAAGAATCTGAATTTTATTCTGGAAAAAGTATAGCCTCTAGTCTCTGGGGGGTCATAGCAGAAAAGTGCAGAAAGAGGTCACTCTTATATTCCTGTTTGGGATAATGGATGGAATTTGTTGAAGTAGTTTCATATGTAGCTACAACTATGTCTCTGAAGTCAGCCAGCCTGGGTTTAAATGTTTGTTCTGAGATTAACTAGTTAAGTGCCCTTAGTTGTTACTTAACCTTTCTGTGATGAACAACAGGATCACTGTAGCATTCAATCCTCAAAAGTTAAACCTAAATTTTCTCTAATACTATTTTCATTAGAAAAGTCAGAGGATGAAGTTCTGTTAAAGAGGTTATATCTTCCAATACCTTGTTTCTTCTTAATACATACTGATTTCTATTATATCTGTTATGTTGGCTCTTGCTTTTATATTGCATATTCCTGGAGGCAGGAATTTCACACACACACACACACACAAATATATATATATATATATATATATTTTACAAATTCCAGAGTCTAACATTGTAAGAGGTAATGGAATAGGTAATGTGTTCCCAAACTTTGAAAGTGAGGTCCTTGTATAAAACAACTGGCATTGTTTAAAAAGTAGTATTTACTAAAATGTTAATTGCTAGTTCTAATTATGATACAACTATGTGCTACTTTGTATATTTCATATATGATTTAAGTGATTGATTTTAATTGTTACCTTCTTATAAAAAGTACTTCCTATTCTGTTGGAAAATACTTTGATAATAACATCTGTAAAATATTTGCAATTTTTTCCTTCAAGTGACTAAAAGCTCTATGTAATCTTAAAAATTAAATTACAAGTCATAGCAAAATATTATTAATAGAATTAATCATGTTAATAATGTAAAAAACCCTCAACAAATAGCATTTAGTAAAAAGTCCACATTCCTTTGTTCCAAGGAAAGTTAATTTATATCCATAAAAATGTCTGTTATAGGCAAAATCTAGTCATCCCAAGTGAAACATTTTACAATCTGTACTATTTGTTTCAAATAGCAAATTGGGATTGTTCAACTTTCACAAAGTGAGTAAGCTTTTAATTAAAATTAGATGCTAACATATTTTAAAAAGTCTATAACTGAAATTCAATGAAAAACCAAATTTGAATGATAAAAAATACATAAATATGAACTAGTTGACATATTCTTTGCAGAATTTCCTCATCTTTGCACCAACAATGGCTTTAAAACAATGCTCTTCATGTAGCAGGTTTTAAGCTTCAATCACTGGAACTTGGGTTATGTTTTATAGTTGATGAATGATTTAGTCAATTGTTCAAAGGCATTATTTGGTGTTTTGAAATTATTTTACAATAGTTGCATGCTATTTGAAAGTTTAGTTTTATAACACAAAACTCCTAGGTTTCCAAACATATAGAGAACTCTGAACATTTAAAAAATGAAACACTCACCTGCATTTTCCACAGATGTCTTGGTATTCATTGACTTTTGATTTATTTTTGGTCATTTTGAAATTTTCTTCAATGATACTCTGTTAACTATTGTTTTATTATTTTACTACAGCAACTTAAATTAATTTTCTCTAATTTTAAGACAAAATTAATTTGAAAAACTTATTCCTATTCCTCAGTTCGTGATGATGGCTTCAATCAATAGAACAATACTGGAAAGTCTGATTTTTTAATTGCCAGCCTATACATGTCTACACAATTCGTGAATTTGAATTTTCCATAATCACAGTGCAAGTTGGCATTTTTAAACTGTATTTTCTATGCCATATCTTTTTTTTTTATATGAATAAACAGAGTTTCAGGGAGAGTAAGGCTTGTTCCCCATCATAGATCTAGAGAATACTGGAGCTAGGGTTCCAAGCAACAGCTGCTTGATCTGATCTTGTCAATGTACACTTCCTACTGCATTGGGACATCTCAACTTTAAAAATTCACATCCCAATTGCATTGACATTTTGTCTTTCACATTGCAGGTATAGTTCTAAGCACTTACCACTGAGTTGAATGAACTACACTGTCACTATCCCATGTACAAGCTCTTCTGTAACTTTGACCATTTCAATTAAAACAAAACCGCTGCAATTAATTCAATTAATTTGCTCACCTTTTTCCCTTTTGGTAACATAATATTTAATTGCCTTATTTAACAAAACTATGATTCAATTTCAACTTGAGCATGAAGTCATTTTCTAGGAGTGTGGTAGTTTGCTCATTTGTAATTTTATAGATCACAGAATTAGAGAGAAGAAAGAAAAGAATGTTTCTTACTTTCCCCTAGTTGTTTCGAAACTTGATTTCTGATAGTTGGGCCTTTGGCTTCCACTGCTGTCACCTCTGCTGAGGTATGTTTCTCGTGGGGATCGATTTCCCATACCTTCAACAGAGTTAACAGAAGTCACTTGTTGGTTTGACTTTCTGGCAAAACTCTGAAGGAATTTCAATGTAGAGTTGGAAAGGCCCTCCATCTCTGCTCCAGGGCTGATGCTAGATTTGCTTGGGAGGACAAGAGCTTTTAACTTCAGCACCCCATCTTCTGTCTTCTCTACAGGTGTAGGAGTCTGCTTTCCAAGACCTTTAGGAGATTCTGATGTCTCTGAGGAAAGCTTGGATTGTAGAAGACCCTCTTCAGAAATTCTAGTCTCAGAAGTTGTAACCATCTCAGCTGACATAATCTGAGTGGTTGGTAGCATCTGGAAACTTTGTATTTTTTCTGGATCAGCTGGAGCAGAGGTCATGTTCTTCTGGTCATTTTCATCCTCAGATGTAGTCCAAGTATGCATAGTATTGTCAAGCCCCAAACCCCCGCTACAGAAAGCAGAAAGCAGGACAAAAACCCCAACTCCCTTCATCTCAGTAGTCTGAAGCAGCGAAACTCATGTGAAGTAGGATAAAGTCTTCCTAGTCTTTTTGTTAGTGGCTTGCACAGCGCTAAGCTAGAGCTTTGCCAATTTGAGATGTGTATAGGAAACAGGTTTCTCTGTTTTGCAGGAAGTTTGATTTCCTGGTTGTGTAGGTTTTGTGTGATCTCTCACCTCTGGAATGATAGATCTATGGAAGTGGTGAAGGATCTCTGAAAAAGCCAAAAAGATGAGAAAACACAGGCAATTATTATCAGAAAATCTATGTGGAAAACACAAAGTGACTTTCCTAAGCACACTCAAGCTTTGATAACTTTACAGAGAAACTGTATTTGATGATGGGTGTATGGAATTTTGTTCAGATGGGCTGACTCAATAAGTTTAACATTTTGTTCTACTGCACAAGAGAATTGAGAAAAAGTTTTGCAATACTTTCCAGTGTATCCTCCAGAAAGCCTCATTTTGTTCAAGGGAACAAAGGTACTCACCAAGTTAGTAGAATCTCATGTGTATTGTCTATATTTTTATGTATCATAACCTCAATTATAAATCTACATATATAATTCCATTTTTATATATACCTCAGCTATACCATTACTTGGAGTATATCTTAATTTTCACATGTCCTATTAAAGGAAGTAAAAAAAAAAGAATTATACAGTTATATAAGTAACTCATTTTGAGTTTTGCTTTTAGAATTTTGTTCAGAACCAACTAGTAGAAGTTTATTTCCTCTGTGTTCTAATCCTGAGCTTCTAGTGGTGAGCAATTATTGGGAGTCACATGAAGAGAAATTAAAATGAGATTATATGTCATGTTTTTGTACTTTTACTGTAGTAGAAAAATATACTATTTTTCTGGAAATAATAGAGGACTCAATTGATTTTAGGAGTTTAGAACTCAATTGAAAATGGGAGCATTCCTAGTAGACAGGTTTCATGGAATTTATGATTTCACTACTCCAGCAAATCTGCGATTATCAGCCTTTACTTAAGCAGTCTGAACTGTAAAAATAATTCCATGGTAGATTATTTGGCTTACAAACAGCAAGCTATAAAAAACTATCCATTCATTATATATCAATTTATTCAAAAATTACACAAAATTTTATCAGCAAGATAGTCTCTAGGTGCTCACATTATAAAGGAAAACAAGAAAACATTTGACTCTTAGTTTGCTTATTGTCTATTGCAAGTTATTTGTTGGTGAGATTATTGTGTAATTAATCTTTCTGTCAACTTCTGTGCCCAGCATTAGACTCTTGTTAAATATTTAGTCATGCAGTATTTTTATTTTTTTCAGAATTGGAAAACTGGAAATGTTGAGTTTGTTAGGTAATGTATATTGTAGATGTTTTTCTTTGTCCCTAATTCTAAATATAGAACAACAGGATTTGAAACAGGTCTAATGTTTGCATGAGCTACAAACTACTTGTTCTTAATTATTTTGTTCCTCTTAATATTTGCTATTCATTTCTAAAAGTCCACTGCTAAAATATTAGAAGATATATAATATGAGGTGATTTAAACTGACACATGATCAGCAGCAACCCAAATTGACTCTGACTGATGCAGAGTACAAAGCAACTGTTTCTCAGATATACCACAGAAAAATCCTCCAAACCTTACATTAGTGACAGAGTCAAAAGTCCAATCATAGACCATGCAGGCACCAATTAGTTATTACAAAGAACTATGAAACTGATTATTTTCCTCAGCACAAACATGGTTTTCAGCACTAAAATAAAAATATTAGTTTATCTTGGGGAAAGACAGAAGGACAGAGCAAGCAGCTATGCCTTAGATGTGCTCAGTAATTCAGAAAAAAGCAAGTAATTTTTTTCTGGTAAGTGAACAATTTTAAATCTATCTTCTTAGATTTAATATAAATGGATGAATAGATTGTCCTAAAAGTTAAAGATCTAGCCAGAATAACGACACAGTTTGTTTGTTTGTTTGTTTTGCTGCTATGGTTTTCAGCAAAAGTGAACTAGAGTGGTAAAGGGTTAATCAGTGGATCTGTAACTGATAACAAATGTCTCTCATTTCGTAATTAAAACTAAACTGAGATAAGCAATTCATTTTGTCCCTTGAAGTTATTGACCAGTAATGATTTTTGGTTCCCCACCTGAGCTTACAAGTAACCTATGACCAAAAGGCTAGAGATTCTGTGTCTCATTTTTTAATCCACTAAACCATGCTATGCTGTGAATCCCCAGAGAATTTCTAGCTCCTTGTATAGGAAGTATGGTTCATTCCCTAATTGGAGGTACAGAATATTGGTACTTCAGAACTGTCAGAGGTCTAACTTCAAATCCTGTTTTCTGGGAATCATGAATACTCATCAAATAACAATTCACAAAATTAATATCATAATTCCTGCCTTAAGAATACTGAGTCCTTTCTTCTGACTACTTCAAATGCCATTCTTGGATTAAACTATATCATCAGAATTTTGTATACCTAAACCCTTTGTTCTGCTCAACCCCACTACACATCGATTGTTTCTATTAAAATTTGCTCTTCCCTATTGTCATTTCTTCACTTTGAATGATTTGATAAGAACTTATGAAGTTCATTATATTATGTACCATCAAGAGGTTTTAATGTAATTTTTCATTATATCATAAACATGGCATTGAATATACATTAGAATCTTTTTTTAGGTGATGAAATAATGGGTATATCTTCTGTTTCTTTTTTTACTTATAAAATATATAATAATTAATTTTCTAATTACAAGAAAAAGCAATAAAGTTTAAGTTGAAAGAGTATATAATATGAGTTATATGAGAATCTTAGATTAAGAAGCTCATTGTTTATAGAGTGTGCTATTATTTAAAACCATTTTTAATGCTGCAAAATGTATTCTTTATAAACTGCTGGGGATATGGAACAACTTGCACTAAGTAAATAGGATTTCTTAGCAGCTTCTTTCTTTCACACATGAGAAATTCTTGCTTTCTTAAAATAGTTTAAACATTTGAAGTGGTTTTATTATAACCTTTTTCTGTAAATTGAAACCACCCAAAAAAATAATTGCAGAAAACAAAATTTTGTTTCATTTTTATGTTGGTTTTAAAAGTATTATAAACCTGTTAAATTGATATGTGGCCTAAAGATATAATAAATTAGTAAAACAGGTGGGGTAAGGAAGGAACAAATTATGTGTGATTTTGATGAGATAAACGATATGCTAGATGTGGCATATATGACATATTTTTTAGTTCTCTCAAGCAAGCCTAGAAGTATCAAACTTTTATTGTGCTGATAAAAATTAAGCTCATTACAACTCAGAAAAAAGAAAACAAATAACTCAATCAAAAAAAAAATGGTCAGAAGAGCCAAGTGGTCACTTCTCCAAGATATGTATATCTCCAAGATATACAGAGGCCGGCCAACAGGAACATGAAAAAGTCTTCATCATCATTGGGGATGCACTCTGACCCAGTATGTAGAAAAACAGTATAGAGAATTCAAAAAATATTAAAAGTAGTTCTACCATATAATGCAGCAATTCGACTCTTAACTATTTATCTGAAGAATGTAAAAACACTAAGTCAAAGTGCTATTTGGATTCCTATCAGAATTGCAGTACTACTTACAATAGTCAGAGTATGGAACATGCCTAAAAACAGATGAGTGGCTAAAGATACACATGGCATACTACTCACCTATGAAAGGAAGATAAGACCATGCTGTTTGCAAAAACATTACTGACATTGCCCAATACTATAAAACAATAAAATAAAGCAATAAAATAAAAACAAGTAACCAGCTAGGAACATGAACTAGTGAAACAGTCATATTTATATTCAGTTCTCATTCTTTTCAAAATCTAATAGTGCTTTCACTCACCTCCTCTTCATCTCACTATAGAAGAAATGTCACCCTGGGATGAGATTGGCAACACTTTACACACATGCAGTTACAACTCTGCTGAGAACAGCATATACCTTGCAGGGTCATGAAGGGACTGCAGGTTGGCTTAGAGTAAAAAATCAGGGGCTGGTGGAGACAGCTTTTGTAATATCTGGAGTGGGTGGGGTGATTACTGCTCCTATAAGAGCATGCCATTCACTTGTTTAAATAATTCTACAGGCTGGCTAGGAACTGAAACCAACTATTCAGGAATGAACAGGAACTGTGGCTGCCCCTTGATAAGGAGGATTTCTTTTTAGGGTCTTTATCCACTGGAGCAATTTGGGGAAGGGAACTAGTGGTTAAACCAACCAAGGTCCTCTAAGTTTTTACAGTCAAGACAGGATAAAATATTGCATCTTAATTTTAGACTATATACCTCACAAAATGTTATTAGTGAAAAGATAGAAAAATATAACACTGGGAAAAGATAGTGTGTTCAGAAACCTATTCACAATGATTTTTGAAGAAAAGCACCCAGTAAATGCAATTATTTAAAAAAAAAACTTAATAGAAGATACTTGAGCAAATAATTATGTAAATTGAAACATAAGTCTTCACTTTAGAAACATGCCAAACTCAACATTAATTTATAATTCATCATAAACAAAATACAAAAACTAAAACCAACCATAACATTCAAGAAGCAAACATTTAAAATAATCTTTCTGATTTTTAAATTACATTTAAAGAACATTTTGAAACATTTAAAAGACATTTTAAACATTTAAAGAAAATTTTATTTGATCGTGTACACATAGGATGGGCCATAAAAAAAAGAAATAAAATACATTGCACCTTTTCAAAATTAAATATTTCATTTCATCAAAGGATAAAACTTTAAAAATATCAAGTCACATTCTAGCAAAAACAATTGGATATTTGACTAGGACTTTTCTTCTGAACTCCCTCTGTCATGATCCACATTTCTATAGTCATGACTCCTTTCAGTGCAAAAGTTTCCAGGTTTCTGGTTATGTGGTCTGTTGGTTTTCTTTAGGCATCATTCTCCCTAGAACTCAAACTTTCTTTTACATTCTGGAATACTTTTATTCCCAAATTCTAATAGATAATGATATCTCTCTTGAATATACATATATTATTTAAAAATACAAAGTTTTTATCATATTTGTATGGACCCTCTCCCTATTAACCCTTTATTTCTTTTAGAAAGCAGACAACATATGTAGAAAGAGGCCAGTATGGCAAATAGACTCAATTTAATCCAAAAATTGCTGTCTCATCACATTTTAATTACTTACTGCTGCTATAACCTTCGCCATACCCTTGAGCCTCCCAGGCTTCAGTTATTTGTTCTATAGTTTTCTTCTGAAGACTATGTGAGTTGACACATATAAGAGTGGTATATACAAGTAAAGTAATATATAAAGTGACATCTAAGGTATTATTATATAAAGAAAAAAAATCAACATTTTGTTAATCCTAAACTTAATTTCCATTTAATTTTCTCTTCTATTGCCAACACATCAACCTGTATCTGCCTATCCTTGTGTTCCTGAATCTATAAGGTTGAGTTATTATTCTAAGCATCAGAATGACTGTGTGGCTCATAGATTCTACAGACTTACTGGGCATATTAAAATTTTGTGTATATCCCTTCTTATGCCGATAGGACAAATTCGTAATTATTATCCTTCTCCTTCTCTTAATCATTATAAAATTATTAGTTCATCATGCTGATTCTGGGCTAAATAATTCTATTCTTTTTCAAAATGATTTTTTTTTTTTAAATTGAGGTAACAGTCATTTATAACACCAGGTATGATACAGAGGTAAGGTTCACACCTCTTCAGAAGTATGTTTTAAAACATACCTGCCACCAAAGCACACATATTCTTCCACCAGATTATCTTACTTAATTATCTAGCAACTCATGACATTGTGATTTATAATCCCCATTTTACCAATATATTCAGAAACTGCCAAAGCACAGCGTCTGAAATTGAGAAAACTGCAATTTGAACCCAGGTCCTTTAACTAAGATGTAAATAAATGCTCTCTCCCAAGTTAATCTCACATAACACTTTAATTTAGATTCTTAGTTTTTGTTGACATGTCAGAAAAATGGTCATTGTAAACAGCACAGAGCTTGGTTTCAAAAGAAAAGAACTAGTAGTATTTGCAAATGCACCAATTGTCCTTTTCCAAGGTTTGATACGCAGAACAATTAGAATACTTGCAAAATAAACCTGCAGTTTACAGCATAATAGTTTCACAGCACATTTGTTAATTTAGCAGATAAGCAATCTATCAACCAAAACAACCAAGAATAATTAAGCCATTATGCTATAAGCAATAATAATTTAACAAAAAAGGGTTCCCATCAGGTTATTTTGACATATTGTTAAATACTGCCAAGAATTTGTCTCTACATACTCTTATAGTACCATGATAAATGCCACACATTTTAAAGGAAAATCAGTATTTGGGGAAAAAAATCATTGTATTTTACAAAAAAGTTACACACTGCTATTAAAAATGGACCCATGTTCTCACTAGAAGCAACAGCAGCAAACTTTTATTCTTTTTTTAAATAAAAAAAACATTTCATTCAAGTAGAAAGCTAATAAAAAAGTCAATGATAGTTTTTACCTTAATATTCTTTGCCTGTGTATATAAACTGCATGCAACAATTGGAAACTTCTTGCTTTTGCTATAAGCTTTCTCCAGATTTCTACCAGCAAAGAACAGGAGTTTAAGAAGGGGGGGGGGGCAAATTACCCTTTCAATGGCCCTACCTTTATTCTCACTAAAATGCCTAGCAACAGAAACCCAGAGGCCAAGAATCTGAGATGCCTGAGGGCACTCATTTCCAGCCAGCCCTTTCAGAGGTGCCTCTGAGCCCAAAGCTCTTACTCAAAGTGTTATCCAACCTGAGGTTTAGTAGCTCCCGTGAACAAAATGCTCTTAATTAAGTGCATTTTTTCCAGAATCTTCACTGCAATCTATCTTTAAAATTAATAATATTTAAGGCAATATTGAAATTAGACATACTATATAAATCTTATATATTAAAATTTAGACTTAATTCTACATGACAAAAACAAGACAAAAAATGGCTAGGGTAATCAACTCCAGTTTTCCTTTTTTTAAATTAACACCATTGTTGAAGTCCTAGGTAGCATTGCGTGACAATGTTTCTCAGTCACTGATAAAATTAAGTTCAGGACTTTGCTGAAATATACTATAGTTTCTTGCAGCCTACAGTAAGTTTTGGAAAATGAGTTCTTGAAGGTGTGGCATCTCTGACAAATTTTCTAGAGCAAAGAGAAACTCCACTCAACTGAATCCTGTTTCACTTGGTTTCAGCTTTTGTCATATCTTTAGTGAGTAACTAGATCTGCCTCTGCAACCTGAAGGAAGGATCTGGGCTATGCTATCATTTTACTATCTTCAGCTTGATCTTGTACATGGTATGTGATCAAAATATGTAGTGTTTGCTCCTGTAGTCTGAGTAGCAGAACTATTGATTTAAGTCTGAATTCTCCCCTATATATTTTGTTCCATCCTTGATTTTTTTATCTGATGAGCTGAGACTCCCTAGTTGAGCACATTGTTCATTGTTGAAGAACCCTTGATTTTAACCCAATCAGATCAATTCCTGAAACATTGCTGAATGTTTAAATACAATGGTTCCCAGTGTCTTCCCACCTTAATTTCAGGACATGTTCATAGTTCAAAAGAAAAAAATGAACTTAGGTGGAATTTCCCTTCGGGGAGATGCAGTGGGGAAGGAAGAAGTGAAATGGTCCAGGTGCAGTTCCTGGAAGGTGGGAAATCAGGATATATAAAGGATGTGAAAACAAAGGGATTCGAATATGGAGATTGGATAGAGAGAGAGATTCAATGGAGGAGAGATGGGAATCGGCCATCTTGTAGAGTAAAGATGTGAGCCATGTCGACTTGGCCAGGTGGCCAGGGCCCGGGGTCCTGCAGCCTTTGGCTGGCCCAGGATGGCAGCATGTGTGCTGAATGCAGTTGAGGAGTTTTCACATTTGAACTCCGTGTTGGAGTTTGTTTTCTGAGTTTGACTTGTGTCTGAAATAGGCTGTGCAAAAGTTAGGCCTGAAAAGAAAGTGAACTTTGTTGGTCTGGCACCATGGAGTTCCTGCTTACCTGGAAGACAAGGAAAACACAGCGTGGAAGACAAGGAGGAGCAAGCCAAGGAAGCAGTCAAAGGAACATGTCTTCAAGCATCTGGAGATGAACTCTAACTGGACATTGGTGAGATGATCAGGACTGAGAGACTGAGGATTTCTGGACAATGTGGGAAAGGACTTTAAACAATGCTAAAAGAAAGGTTTTGGACAATGTTAAAGTAATCGGAGTTTTCCTTACATGTTTCTTTTGTAGTTATTAGGATAAGTAGGAAATCACTTTGTTAGAAGTAAATTAGTCTGCACTGATAGTCTTGCATTGGTTTGGTATATTGGTTGAGAAGGCTGGGCATGGTGGAAAGAACCCACAAGAGTTTAAACTGTGTTTTTAAGTTTTTTTCTTCTGCATTTTTTGGAGCTGAAAGCAGAGAGTAGCTGACTGGCTTTTGCATTTCAATAGTAGGCAGGTACAGTGAAAATGCTAATGAACAGTTTGTAGCCTGCTTAGTAGGGAGAGAAGCAGGAATAGGTGTGGCTACTTCCAGTTAAAGGCAATTGCTAATGTGAATGGCTTGTAGCCTGCTTCGTAGAGAGAAGCAGGCCTGTATATGTGTTTATATCAAGGCAAAAAGTCTTTTCTGGGTGCCTGATTTCACTACTTTTATGAAATATATAGAAACAGGAATATATTATCAATCATTGTTACAGGATATGTTAGTGGGCCAGAGAGAGGAGCTGTCTTTGTGGCAGCAGCAACAATACCATCATCCTCAGTCTCACTTCCACTGGTAGGTGTCTCAGCTATCTGACTTCTCAACTCCCAGCATATGATCAATCAGATTCCCTGAATGGGGTTGCTGCAGAGGAGGAAGAAATGAGGCAGCCACATGTGATGAATGGAGGACACTTTACAGGCTGCTCCTGGTCTTTGCTCTTGACAGCTTCAGCTATTCCGGGGAGGTGAACTCTCCAGAGACAATGGCAGCCATCATCTTGATATCCTGGTGGATGACCAGCCTGGATTATACGTTGTGAATTTCTGATCTTTTCTGCTTTCCTAACCCACTCGAAGCCATTGGGCCCTGCCTGGCCTTCCCATTGGTATATACCTGGGATTTGTTCTGGCAGCTTTGCTTTTGTCCCCAATTCACCCTTCCGGACATAGCTTAATTGGCTGTGTTGCATATGAGGGGTGGGTGATATCAGAATTTGTTCCAGAGTCTGTATTTGGAAGTGCTTATCTCTCTTCTTTCTCACTATTAAAATAAAGCCTTGAACTTACTAGTGTCAGATATATTTACCTTTATGCACACAGGTAGTGCAGATCCCTAGAATGGGTAATGTTTGTTTTCCCTTTAACAGTTCCCATTCCCAGTACCTGGGCACCCTTCAGTTTCTTTTTGGTGTCACTTTTACAAAGTGATTTCAAATTCTATCACAGAATCATATGAAAAGACAATGTAGAAAAGTCTTGAGAGCATTACATTCAATTCTCTATGCTCTGCTAGTTTAGCTTATTTATTCAAGGTAGAAAAACTACTGAATTCTCTATACATATTTCCTGATCACAAATAGAATGAATTAATAATTATTCATATGTAAATAAAGCATTTTAACTTAAACACTGAAGTTTGACCTGAACATTGAATTTTAAAAATAAGAAATTATGCTTAGATGGTTATAGTTTCAAATAATATTGATAAAAGGCAGATATTTCAAAAAATCCATTAAAATAAAAACATAAAATTGTCTTCATAGAAATGTACAAAAATAGTTATGTAAATTCAACAGAGAATATTACATGACTATGATGCACAGTATTGGACTTGGCAAAGTTGTGATTATGCTGTAAAGATTATTCTAGTTAAGATAGCATATGCATTCAAATATTTTAAAAATGATAACATCTAATATAAATGTATTACTTAGTATGTATTAAACATGTAATATACATAACCCATATAGTGTACATACATACTATATGCACATATGTATACATTTGTCATAATAAAAATATTGATACGGTGGACTAACCCCTCCCTGGGAATCATTGTCTACTGTTTAAGATTGCAAATTTCAAGGAAGGTATGCTAAAATGTGAGACTGGCCTTATTTAGAATTTCCCTTCAGAGAGATGCAAGAGGAAGGAAGAAGTGAAACAGTTTTTTTTTTTTTTTTCATTGTGAGGTAATGGTTTAGAAGCTGTTCCTGGAAGGTGGGAAAACAGAAAGGATATAAAAACAGGTTTGAAACAAAGAGCAAAAGAAGAAAGGAAAAAGATGGGAATGGAGATGGAGATTCAGGTTTGGTTTCACCATTTTGTAAGATGGAGATGTGAACCATGTGAGCTTGACCATGTGGCCACTGGGGCCCTGCAGCCCTTGACTGACCTGGGCTAGCCACATGTGTTGTGTTAAATAGGTGGTTAAGCAGTTTGCAAATTTGAAGGTCGGGCACAGCGCCTTGTGCCTATAAGCTTAAACCTATGAAGTGACCAGGGCTAGGGACCGCAGTTTGAGTCCCACCTGGGGCCCGTAGTGAGACCTAGTTCCAAAAAATACAGTTGGGCGTGGTGGCACGCGCCTGTCATCCCAGCTACCTGGGAAGCTGAGACTGGGGATCGCTTGAGAGCCTGCGGTTCCATGGGCAAAAATAGCAAGACCTAGTCTCAAAAAAAAAAAGAAGTTTGCAGATTTGACGTGTTTTGCTGAGTTTGAATTGTGTCTGGAAAAGGCCGTGCAAAAGTTAGGCCTGAGAAAAACGTGAATTTTGCTGAGACTGGTACCATGACGTTTCTACCTGGACGACAAGAAGCGGACAGCATGGAGGAGCTGGAGCAGGCCAAAGGGACACACCAAAAGATGTCTTTATACACACAGAGATGAATTCTAACTGGCTGATTTTGGTGAGATAATCAGGACTGAGACACTGAGGATTTTTGGGCAATCTGGGAAAGGACTTTGGACAATGTTGAGAAAGGTTTTGAACAATGTTAAAGTAATCTGAGTTTTACTTATATGTTTCTTTTGTAGTAATTAGGAAACCACCTTGTTAGAAATAAATTAGTCTACACTGATAGTCTTGCTTTGACTTGGAATTTTGTTTGAGAAGGCTGGGGATGGTGGAAAGAAACCACGAGTTTAAAAGGGGGTAAATTGAGGCAAACTAGTGTGAAGTTTAAACTGTGTTTCTGAATAGGGACCAGCTGGAGCGGGTGGGAAGGGGAGGTGGTGGATGACCCCCAGGGACTGAAATGATGTGAAATATGTATAAATAAATAAATAAATAAATGAATGAATGAATGAATGAATGAATGAATGAATGAATGAATGAATGAATGAATGAATGAATAAATAAATAAATAAATAAATAAACAAACAAACATAAAAAAATAATCTGTTTCTAAGTTTTTCTTTTTAGGTCTGAAAGCGGGAAAGAAAGCAGAGAGAAACTGGTAGCTGGCTTTTGCATATCAATGGTAAAGGTGAACAGTGAAAATGCTAATGAACAGTTTTGAGCCTGCTTCCTAGGGAGAGAAGCAGGCATAGGTGTATCATCTACTTCAAGTTAAAGGCAATTGTTAATGTAACTGTTTGTAGCCTGATTTGTAGAGAGATGCAGGCAGACAGATGTGTTCAAATTAAAGTCAAAGTCTTTTCTCTTTTACTCTATTTCAATATTACCTAATATATATGAATAGCATTATGTATAGACTGTAAACATGATTTTGTTTGCATATATGTATATATATAAATATATCACAAATAAATAGAATATAGAAAAAAATAAGTATTTTAAAAAGCAAAACATAAGTTAAATAACAATGGGAATTATTCAGAGGTAACCATCATCTAATCATTTGTGTGTTGCGTGCGCACGCGTGTATGTACAAAAAGATGATCTCGTGAAAAATTAAGAGAAATTTTGTCTCTTTATGTTATCATAGTACTTCTACAATTTGTACATAAATGAAACTACTAAGTAATTCTTGAGGACAGTTTTCAAGAGTCATGTCAAATTTCCTGAAGCCTTTTCCATCCTTAAATACCATTTTATCTACTGTAACCAGAAGTAATTTATGTAAAATGCTGATCAGATTATGCATTCTTCTCTGTGTGTGTTGTCTTTGTCTTTCTCATTGTGCTTAAAATACAAATCAGATTTTAGGGCACTGAATGATCTTGCCACTCCAATATCATCTCATATCACTCTTTTCTTTGCTCATAATGTCCTTGTAACACTGCTGTTATCTCAGTTCTCAAATTTGTTATGCAAACATTGAATATTTTGTCCCAATACCTAGAAATCTCTCTTCCAGGATGTAAGAAAAATGGGTTAAAATCAGGCTATTTTTCACCTTCCATACAAAGGAGAGGCTCCGAGAATCTCCTTTCATTTACCCCAATCAACAATGAGCCGGCCTTGCCTGGCATGGTTGCATGATATTATAGCCACTTATCTCATTAATTCTTGCTGATTTAGCTCCCTCTTGTGTAGGAGTTTGGTCTTCACATATGAATTTCACAATTGAACATTCATTTGCTTCCTATCACATATCACAATTAGCTAGGGCATCAGCTATTTACTTTTTTAAACTATTCTCCCAAATAAGTTGTTAAATTCTATCGTCTATTGGTCTTCGTCTCTCTGCCCATCTATCTATCTACCTACTTTTCACATACAATTTCTAACCATTAATTTTTATTTAAATTATTTTTAATTGAAGCAATGAAACAATTAAAACTGTACTCAAACAGTACTAAGGGATAGTGATTAAGGTGGGGGACAGGTCACTGTCATTAAAAAGCTACAAAACCAATCAGGCTTGGGTGTCTAACAATAACAACAGTTTATTTAACAAACAGGAGATTGGAAAAAAGAGTTTCTAAGGCACCAAGTAGCTGGCTCACTGCAGATAGTGGCCAATAGTCCCAAATACATCCATTTGGATGATTTTGTGCAATAATCTTTGAAGTTACTATATGATTCCCCCATCCTCCATAGTTGACATCCAAAATTTCCATTCTGGTTCTTGATTCATCTCATTTTGTATCCTTTGTATTCTACATTTCTGTTATTTTCTTAAAATTTGATTTCTACCTTCTGCTCCTTAATTCCATTTCTGTACTCATTCATTTTTTTCAGTATTCTTGTATCACTTTAAATGTTTAAAATTGTCTTGCATCACTTTGAAGTGATTTTTTTGGTTTTCCTTATATTTAATTGTATTTATTATAGCAATTTTGAACTCTTTAAGGATGATATAATTTTCTACATCTTTGCTATTGAAATCTGGACAATCATCTTTCTTTCTTTTTTGCAATGTGTCATCTGTCATAAATCCTATCCAGTGTGCTTACAATTTTAGACATTGTTGATTTGGCTCTCATTTTTATATCTTCTATGTTTATACTTGTTACTCGTAATAGTACCTTGAGCTTACTATTACATTTAAATCTGTATTAAATAAAAATTACAATTAAATCTGTTCACAATACTTGTCTATCAAACATATTTTCTGTCATTGTATGGCAATTATTAATTGATTTAATTTTCTCCACATTTTGCATGTCCTTTCTTTTGCATGCCTAATTGTAGTATGTCAAACATAGTAAATTTCCCTTAATAAACGCTGGATATTTTTGTACTTTGAATATTCTTAAGAGTTGTTATGGAGTTTGATTAGCTTACCTCCAAACAGTGTGCTCATTTCTGTTCTTGCTTTTATTCTTGTTAGAGAGAACCAGAAAAGCATTCAGGAAAGGCTAATTTTTCTTGACTATTTAGGCAACAGACTTTCTAGTATTATGATACATTGTAAAAAAAAAGTGATTTACTTTTAGGAATAGGCTCTATTCCAGGACATATATGTTTTTAGAAATTTGTCCCTCTAAATCTTCCTGCTTATGAATATTCTCAACATAATTTAACTAAATACTTGAGACTGGCACTCTGCAGAATATGGAATTTTCTCTTTATGCATCAGTTTTCTCTCCAGTACTACCCTGCACACTTCACCCACATTTGCTGTCTCACTTTTCCAATTCTATCTGTTAAACACAAAGACAACCCTCAACTCTCCTCAGTCAAGTCTTGAACATCTTCTTCAGTGAAGGGTAAATGCATACTCACTTTATTTGTTTCTCAGGTTAGCAATCAATGTTGCTTTATGACTGGTATCAAGAAAGTCGTTTCACGTTTTTTTTTTTCCTGTCTTCTTTTAGTTCTATAAGCAAAGAGGATAAAACCAATCTATGCTGGACAGAAGCAGAAGTCTGATAAAACAATTTTGAAGTTCCTATCTGCTTGAGAGTTTTAAGACTAAAGATCTGTTTAAAATTTGTCTTTATACGTTGACTTTCAGCCTATATTTTAATTTAATTTAATTTTATATTTTTTGAGACTTAGGTCTCACTATTTTTGCTGTGGAACCACAGGCTCTCGTTGCCTGGGGTACCACAGACTCAAGCAATTCCCAGCCTCAGCTTCCCAGATAGCTGGGATTACAGGCGCATGCCACCACGCCCAGATATTTTTTTGGAACTAGGTCTCACTACGGGCCCCAAGTGGGACTCGAACCACGATCCCTAGCCCCGGCCACTTCATAGGCTAAAGCTTACAGGCACGAGCCACCGTGCCCAGCCTAGATTTTAGTATTCTTAACTTAGTTAATTACTGTAAGTAGTTATTACTAATGTTTCTATTATAGAGTTAAACATAGAGAACAAAATAATCATGAGATCTTTCCTTATATGTGCTATCAATGTCAAGGAGATAAATGTGTTTTTTCATTCTGGAAAAAAAATGGAACATTCAAAACTTTTTCAGTTAAAAGTGCTCAGAATAAATACAAAGGTGAATCTAGCTCAAGAAATTAGTTTCACAATTACACTTGCAAACTTAATACCATTGGAAAAAAAACTCTGCCTCTAGCTAAATGAAATGACCTACCATGAATGTTAAACTACCTCTGTGAACAAGTATAATGTGATTTGAAATGTAACTCAATTTAATGATACTTTTGTAATATCATGAATGTAATTTGTTCAGTACTTTCCTGAATTTCCTCTTATCTGTTAGTTCTTTAAAAAATTCACTATACTGACAAAAGTTTTTGACTACTTGTAAATAAGTTCAAAGAGATGAAAATTAAATTATATATGAAAAAAATAAAATAGTTTAGCATATTTCTTTGGAATTTTGCTTATTTGAACCAAAATATTGAACTTGTTCAAGAGAAATTCTATTTTTTAACATAGTGAAATAAACTCTTAGAATATCTCATAATAAATACAGACAATAATCATGTATAACTTTAATTTTCTTTTTTCCTTTTAAATAGTAAAATTTATTTAATAACTTGATTTTGTTATTTTAAGTATTGAAGATCTATGGGCAAAGTAAAAACACTTTGCAATTAAGTATAATTAAATTATACTTAAATTATAATTAAACAGAAACGGTTTTCTTGTATCATCCAAATTAAAAATATATATACTTATATATTTTTATTAAAAATATGCAGGTAAAAGTTCCAAATAATATTTTTTAATAAATCAATAAATGTATTCTTTCATTTTTGTCTGTGCCTCCAAGGTAAAGTACATGAATAGTTGAAAATTTCTAAGATCTTTCATTTAAAAAAGTAGAAAATTATATAATCACATACTAAGGGAGTTAAATATTTTAACAACTAATTTTATTCTTCCAAGTTTTGGGGGTGTTTTATATATATATCCTGTAGTTACAAATTCATTCAAAATCTTCATTGTTCAGAAGCAGAAGCCATTCTTATCTTAACATTCTAAATAAGGCCCTTTCAATAGTAGAAGTATCATTTTTAGCCTTCATAACTTTTATTTTAATTTTAAATGTAATCTGAAATAAACATTTAAGAGTTGATAACTTTTAAGTAAATACTTAGTGCAATATGAACAGTTATAACAATTTCTAAGTTATAACACATTTTATGCAGTCTTTAAAATATGAGCATGCTCTTGAATACAAATTCGAAAACTGCACAGAGTACCATGCTTTTCTCTCTAATGAAGTGATAATGCAGGCTAAATTAGTTCTATACGATTTTTTCTTAAAAATTACAATATAAAGGACTTCCACCTTTAAAACCCAAGCAGTTTTATTTCTGAGCAACAGGTGGCAGCAAAAAATTCTAAATTCAATTTCATTTTTTCCTATGGTTTTCTTTCTTAATCTATTTTTAAATTCACAATGACCACTGCATCAACAGCAATTCAATTATCTTTAATTCAGGAAATGTGGCTATTCTGATATTCAGTTTCAAAGAAAAATGTTTGCATTATCTTGAACAAAATACTGTTTTTTCACAATTAGATCTGACAGTACCTGAAAAACTGACTGATCAAATTTTAGAGACATTAACATTAAAGCAAATGAAACAAAGCTCATAATCCAATTGATTTACACTAATAGAGTTAGAAAGCTCCACTTGAAACCCAGGATAATCTCCTCTGCACATTAGTAGAAATTAGAATGACCTATGGGAGAAAATGTCCTAGAACTGAGTAACTATGGAGAAATTCAATTGATTTTAAAAAATAAAAATAAAATGTGTCAAATTAACCTACTTTTAGAAGGCTGTCTAAATGTTCACTCTCTTTCTCTCACATTTTATGTATTTATTTATTTTCTTATTGAGACACTATTGGTTTGCATGGTGGCTTATATTTTGGGAGTTACATCACCCACTTCATAGCAATCCTATTCATAAAGTCAAGATATGGAAACTTCCCCTCAGATGAAGGTAAAAATTCATCTTTTTCTTTCCTTTGAGATAAACAGTGAGTTACACTGTATGAAAAAATGACTAAGCCAGGAGAACGAGGAAGAAAAAAGTTGTTCTCAAAGAAGAGATATACTAGGTTTGTATGTGAAGAATAGAGTCATTTGTTATAGAATAGAATTTTGCTATGAACGTAAGTTTTAGGTAGGAGAGTTTAAAGTCATAAAATTTGTCCAAATGACTCTTCTATTATAGTTCACCTGGAGTTTTCAAGTATGTCAGGAAATAGCTTTGCCTACTTTAAGCACTTATCTGTTTGTCTTCTATTTCAGCAGTCCTAGGAATATAGCATTCTATTGTGCCAAGTGTCTTCTGAAAATTAAACTTAAAATATTCTAGACCTATTGTGGGGTCTAGAATGAGTTGGTCAGGCTTTCTCCTCCATTAGCTTCTATGATCAGCAGCTGTGGTATAGCACCCTCCCCAGGATTGTATATGCCTGAGTGTACCTATGTGTGAGTGGTCTTACCTGGCCCTGGGAGGGAGGTGATAAAAGGATGATGTCATTCCAGGGTGAGAGAGTGTGGGAAAAGGGGAAGAGAAAACAGAGCATGAGAAAGAGATCTGAGAAAGACTGTGAAGATTCCTGGAGGTTTGGGGGGAGGGGGTAGCTCTACTGCCTCCCGGTCCTTACCCCCTCATCTCCTCCTTCTGGCCCCAGACCTACTCTAATTGCTATAAGCAATAAAGAACTTACCTAGATTTGAAATGCCTGCACTACAATAAGCATCTCAAACAGGATGTTTGCACTACACCTATTGCTATCTCATTTCTCTTGTTATAATCCTTTTTCTTCAAAAATACATAAATTGCCACTATAGAAAACTGTTTGGAGAACACTCGATGCAGCAATCCCACTACTTGGAATCTACCCAAAGGGTACAAAATCACTAATTTAAAAGGACACCGATACTTAGATGTTTATTGCAGCACTATTTACAATAGTAAATTTACAATATGGAAACAACCCCAATGTCCCAAAACTGAAAAAGATGTGATGTATTTACATAATGGAATATTTTTCATTAATCAAAGAAGACAAACTTAGTCATTCGCAGCAACATGGATGGAGCTAAAATGGAATCATGTTAGCAGAAATAAATCAGAAAGAAAAAGAGAAATACAGGTTGGTCTCACTTATATGAATGATGTAGGGAAAACAAATAAGGAAACAGACAAAAATTTAAAACTACCAACAGAAAGGAAACATAGAGCAAGAGAAGGGGAGGAGGGCAAAATCAGGGGAGGGAAGGGCACAAGAGATTAAGATGGTTCATGGGTGATAAGGTGAGGGGAGAACCTTGGGGTAGACAATGATGTAATATATATGTATTTATATATGTGCAATCAATTAAAAATTTTAATAAAAACACAATTTTCTAATGATTTTGCTCAAAAATAATATATATTTGTCACTTAGCAAAGTATTCTTTTGAATCCTATTTATACTTGATAGAATATATTTTGAATTTGTGAAACTATTTTAGTCCCATATTTTGTTTCAATTTCATAATATCTCTGCGTGCATAGATTAGAAGAGACTACCCTCATGGCAATTTGTTCATTCTTTATATTAGCTTCATTATTGAGCTTATATAATTAGTTTGTTCAGCTATTTTGATACTACTCTAAGTGGGTGACAAGGCTGAATATTAGGGGGCCGTGGCCCCATCTTTGTAATAAGATGTAGCTGAATTAGAGGGATGCCACTGTGGAAGGAGACTTGGCAAAGCATATGAGAGCAAGGAGAGATACCTTGTGAATGGAGAGTGCAGGTATGAGAACATGGAATGAGAGAGCGTAAGAATGCATGAAGGGAGAACCACACATTTGCAGACCAGAGAGAGAAAAAGGAAGGAACCAGTGTCATGGGGTGCTAGACCCCAGCCACAGCTGGACAGAGAGAAAAGCCACAGTCCTGGAAAAGACTTGGTATTATTTGTACCTGACAAGAGGGTGACTCATTGGAAACCTGGACTTGGTGTTGACCTGTTTTCTGTTGTTTGGTTTTGGGTCCCTGCTGCTGGCTTGCAGCTGGGACAGGCACCAGAAGAGAAGAGGAAACACTGTTCTGTTTGGACACACGTGTGACTAGAAACACGTGCAGCTTTGGGACTTGGGATTTAGAGACGGACTGAGATGAGGCATCCAAAGGCCTGGGGCAGCCCTGGGAACTCAAGGTTCCTTATCCTCTCTTTAATAAATCTTGTTAACCTGGTCTTGCACTGCTGCCATGCAAGTGGACAGACCTGGTAATGGTAGGTTTAAATACCAGCCTTTCCCTTGTGAGGCAGTTTAATTTGCCTGCTTCTGATGAAGTAGCACTATCTTATTAAGTAGTGTACATTTGCTCTACTTATTTAGAAACATGAAAAGTAATCTTTATTTATTTTACTGAGATTAAAAATAAAAAAATCTTAAATAATCACTCTCCATTTCTGGTTGTGTAAAATTCCAGAGTACTATTTGGGAGTTGTCACAATGTTTTCTGTAGTGTAAATGAGTTATGAAGGTTTTTCACACCCTTCTGCCATTAACCTCTATGACCAGTTACTGTGGTACTGTGCCAGCCCCATGACTGTGTACACCTGGCCCAATCGGTGGGTGGGCACATCTGGGTCTGGGGGAGTAAGGTAAAGGGCAGCATCATCTGGACAAGAGGGAAACTCAAGTGCCTTCTGGTTTCCTCTGTTCATTATTAAAATCCTATGAAGATGATGCCAAGAGCGCCAACATTCTTCCTCAACTGCTAGAGCCAATGATGAACTTGCCCAGATTGGGATGTTTGGAAAACAGCTTTCAAAAACCACAGAAACCAACTAAGACAAAACTCAGTAGTGTCTAAGGTAGAATGAACACTGACAGGAATTCAGGCAAGAGTGGGGATGACAATGCTGATACAGAGACTGGCATCCAGTGGACACCAAGAGTGGGCAAAGAGAATAAACTACAAGAGGAGTAGCAAGTCGAAGCATTCACCAGTGACAGGTAAATGCATGAATGAAAGATCAATTTTTCTTGAAAAATAGAGACCATGCAGTGTTGTCTTTTCTATTTTTGATTTCCATACAGATTGGTAAGTTGAATTTCCAGTGCAAACAATAGAAAAATGTAAAATAATAATGACTTAAATTAAATAGAAATAAACTTGTTCTTGTGGAGAATTTCAGACACAGTCAAAGGCTGAAATAACAAACTCTGTTCCAGAAATTCTCAAGATCAAAGGTTCCTCTCACCTCTCTCTGTTCTCTCTAGTACATGACCCTCATAGTTGGCCTCCAAAAATGAGAGGAAGAACTCCTATTTATTTGTGTTTTAAGAAGTGAAATAAAAAAATAAATAAAAATTTAAAAAGAAGTAAAAAAAAGACAAACATGACATAGAAAAAGAGGGAAAAATGTGTGCAGTTGCCGTCTTTTAGGGAAGGTTTCAGAAGTTAAACTTAATCATGTATCACATTAAACTGCAAGTGATTATTGGAAATGTACTTTTTACCACTCTTCCTGGACATTATCTCAGAGTATTTGTCAATATAGTGACCTATATAACCAATTCAAAAAGTCAGAGTGAACATAAGTTTTGAATTCTATTTGACTGACTTTATAAACGCTATATTCATTATCTTTCTTTTGCTTGTTGTAATCAAATTCAAATGAATTTGATGTAAGCTAAATTAAAGAAAAAAAAAGTTGTACTCTGTTGTTATGGTAACTGGATTGGTCAAAATATATGTATTATTTTTCATCCATGCATTTTTAAAAAATGCTGCTGGATTTGCTTACTAATCAGAGTGTAAAAATGCTTGTTTCTCAGTTAGGAGAAGAAAAAAGAACAGTTTTGACAAATTTTAACAGCTCTGTGATTATTTGATTAAATTAAATTTTCATCTTGTTTTCACAATGAGCAATCAGAAATAAAATATAAAGACCTAAACAGAAGAGACTAAAATGTTGAATTTTGTATTGAACAGCCTATAATTTTTGTTTACATTTAACCTATAAAATAAAAAAAAGTACTGTCACTGAATAAGACTCATCTGAAAAAGAATACCTTCAATCAAAATGTCACT
Organism: Uropsilus gracilis; assembly: GCA_004024945.1. NCBI lineage: Eukaryota > Metazoa > Chordata > Mammalia > Eulipotyphla > Talpidae > Uropsilus > Uropsilus gracilis. Next base: position 14,186 of record PVHY01001046.1, on the reverse strand, counting down.
AGGCATTTTAAGTACAATGTAGATCAAAATTATGTTCTTATGTCTAAAAAAATGTTACATTTCATGTATATAGAAAATGAGATGTTTAGATGTGCATGTGGGAAATGTGTATTTTTCTAAATCCATATAAAATAAGGCTACTTAAAAATTTTGACCAGTTTTACTTTTCAGAAACAAAATTTAAAATATTTTTTTTTCTGTAAATAAAACATGTCTATAAGTGGGAGAAAATGAAAGATTCTTTTTTGAATTTTCATATATCAAAGACTTTTTCATTTTCAGACTTGAAATATAATAGAAATATTCAAAATTTATTGCTGTTTTATAGATAAATGTAGATTTATTTATAACTAATTAATGACATTACATAAAGACAGAACTGAAATAGTTTGAATATGACTACTGTTTTAATTTGCTCATATTCAATCTTCTCATCTTTCACTCAGTTTGGTACACATCACTTCCCAACATACACACACTATATTCAGCATCTAAAGCAAATCACAGGAACAATGAGACTGTCATTATGACAAATTTCCACAAATTCTTATCACCTCTGCCAGGCCATTTTAAAGAGTACATTCTACACATGAATTGTGATCTATGGCCTCAAAAGTCAAATGTAGAAGGAAGTATCTATCTCATTAATTTTAAAAATGTTGAAAAAATTGTAAGTTTTCTGTATAATTCAAGATTTTTCTTGCCCTTTTTCTTACAATTAAAATTACCATCATTTCTCCACTTGTCCAAGAGAGAAAATTGACTCAGAAATGTATGGTTTGTGTTGCTGTGATACAGGTTTGTTGTTTATATTCAACCCTTCCTTCCATCATGCTCTCCAATTCAGCTTGCTTTCCATCTGGAGCTATTGGCATTTGTTCTACATCATCTCTATCTTTTACTGTTATCACAAAATTCATTGCATAGAAAATTATCAGCTTTTCTATTCAATAACTCAGGACTTTCTTGATGCATGGCATGCATGCACACAAACATGTGTACACATATTACCCAACACACATGCACAAACATGCACATTCACATCTATCCACACAGCATGCACATATAAAATATATACATTACACATGCACACATCCACATGAATGCACACACACATGAAACATATATAAACAAATCAATGTACAAAAATATTCAAGAATTTAAAGGGTTGGTAGTGAACTCCTCTATTCACATTTATTCAGTTCAGCGAAACAAAAACACTTAAAACTTTAGTTACAAATATTAAAAATAAATCCCTGTACTTGATGAAAAGGGTGAAGGTATTGACCTTCTAATATTAAACTCTTTCTTATTGTCCAAATTAAATAGTTAAAGAATGAAGAGTTATTCCATAGTAAGTTTAACTTCTATACATCCAAGATTCTAAACAAAGTTTAATAGCAGTAATTCTGGAATGATTTAGAGATGGAGAAATTATTCCTGATATATACTAGCATATTCTACTCATTAGAATCATGTGTATATGTGCTTCATTTTCTACTAGTTTATATGTTTGTTGGAGTTGAAGCTATTCTTTAATTTTTTGTTGTTATACATCTCATGTATACTCATACAGCCACACTGTAAATCTTTGTTGATTGCATCTTAATTTTTTAATCAGTACAAATTATAAAATTAAGATAAGCCACATGTTGAGAGACAATTCTTAATGACTCTTACCTTTCTTCATGTCTTGGAAGCAGAGATATTCAGTGTAAATGATGTCCAGAATTTATCTTTTAGTAATACTTGTAATGGGAATAATCTTTGAAGATGGTGATATGTCTCCTTCCAGAGCAGAATATAGGTTTCTTTAGAAATTAAAGAGTAAATTGAAGACATCTAGAGCAAAGGACAGATATGCATATTCTACGTTAGAAAAGATTTATGTTCCTTAGTATAAGAATTCCTCTCAGAAAAGATTTATTTCCTTAGTATAAGGATTCCTCTCCTATAAGCAGACCTTTACATGCATAGGCAACATGATGGCATCCTGTTATATTATCTTGAGAAATCAGAGGCTCTAGTCCTTGCCATTAGTGTGAATAAGAAACTATCTTTCAGAGTAGTGTGTGATTTGCAGCATTCATGAAATTATGGCAGACAGTTCATTAGTTTACAAGTAGTACAAGATCGAAGAAAGCACAATTCTTGACTTAACATTTGGATAAAAAAATGGAATTATGAGAACAAAGGCACACATCAGGACACTATACAGAATAAGTAAGTCAAGAAGGACAAAAATAGCAAATATTTGCAATTCTCATACACTTCTGGCAGGGCAAATTAACATCACCATTGAAAAACTAACATTATCCATTAAATTGAATATATGCATAACTTATAACCAAATATTCCAGAAGATGTGTTGCCTAAGGATATTTACTTTCTAAGCCCTGGGACAAGGGCTTATGTTCTTTACCTTGTATGACAAAAGAAATAGTGTGTGTGTGTGATTAATGAAAGATTTTGAGATAGGGAGATTATACAGATTATCTGCATGTGTCCAATTTAATCAAGAGTGCCTAATCATATAGACCTGTCCTGCCTATAATAAGATTAAGTTATATGAAATAATGATTCAAATAATACACATTGCTAATTTTGAATTTGAAGATAGTGACCAATAAACTAAAGACTTTAGATGACCCTAGATGATGGATGTGGAAAGCAAACAGATTCTCCTCTAGAGTCTTCAGATAGGAATTAGGTCAATTGATCCCTTAATTTTAGTCCAGTGAGACCCATTTCAGACTTTTCACCTGCAAAAGTATAACATAAATTTATTTGGTATAATTCCATAAGTTTGTGGTGATTGGTTTCAAAAGCAATACAATATAGAAAGTACATATCTATGCATGTATACAGATGTGTATATGATTAAATTTGTATACTATTAAAAGTGATTAAAGAAATCTATGCTCTTGGAAGACCAGACAGTGGTTACCTGTGGGGCTGATTCTGAGGAGAACACAGAGCAGGGGCTTTATCATGATGTCATGATAATCATATTTTGATCTGGGTGCATGGATGTGTTTGGTTTGTGAAGATATATTAAATGGAACACCTACTATACAGCATTGCTTCTGTGTCTATATTATGCTTCCAATAGATTTTTTTTTAATTCAGAAGTAAACAAAATAATGCTATATGACTTTCATTAACTAGGGGCATTTGGCAAACTATTTCACCTTCTGAGCCTGTTTCCCAAAATATAAAAAGAGGATAAAAGTAATTAATATTACATTGGATTGCTAGTTCTTGCCCAGATTCATATCTATCCAAAGATATCAGAATACGACCTTTTTCAGTAAGCTTTTATAATCAAGTTAAAATGTATTAGTGAGTGACCTAAAGTAAAAATCCAGTGTTGTTATGAAAGAAGGAACAGGAGATTTAGGTATAAAGAAACCGATACACACAGACAAAAAACAACCATGTGAAACAGAATTAGAAATTAAAGAAATATGTTAGTAAGCCAGGGAGTGCCAAGGATTTCAGGCAATCACAAGAAAATAGAAGGGCACAGGGAAGGAAACTCCACCCCCCACCCCCCCATAGCATCTTTCAAAAGAGCATGATCTTGTGGACATCTTAAGCACAGATGTCTAGTCTCAAAAAAATGTAAGATAATAAATTCTTTAGCTTTAATCCAATTTGTCACACTTTGCTACAGAAGCTCTAGTGAAGTCATATACTCTATCTCAGATTTTGAAATAGGTATGAGTCTGTAGTGAAATTACCCTCAGACTTTTAGTTCATATTACTAGTGTGATTTTCCTTGGAGAGTTGTTCTCATAGACATAGCAAAGTCTAACATTTATACGTAAATGAACAAATAAAATATGTGAAAGCAGTTTACCATGAGCTAAAACTCAAGGCTACAGAAATTGAGAGACTGTTTAGCAGAAACAAAATTAACAGGGGGGAGGATTACCCAGGCAACATTTAGAAAAGAAGATACAGGAATAGAACTCTTAAAGTTCCAGTTATCTGAAAAAACTATTTTGTTATTTTCATATGTTGACCGTTTTATGCCTAACCAACCAAATTTAACCAAGTCTCATAGCTCCCTCATTTTCTTTTTCCTCAATTTATATGAAAGTCTCCGACGACTTCAGGTTGGAGAAGCAGATTCAATTTTTTTCTCCTGTCTTGTTAGTGAATCTTCATTACAGCTCTCTTTCTTTTCTCAAAAGTCCGTATCATAATAACTGGTTTCTATGTTCATTGAGCCCCTATTTAGTAACAAGTAGATAACATGACACTGCTTGAAAAAAAACACTATGTATTGTTTCATCTCCACATCCTCATAGAAATCAATCTCAAGGTAAGATATATCTCTCTAATTCACAAGTATAAATATTAGATTACTTTTCCTTCTGAAAAAAAAAAAAAAGAATGGATGAGGTAGATGGCAGGAGAGTAGATAAAAAAATGCAGTTGTTGATTGGTATGCTTCTGTATTTATTTAATATTTAGAATCAGGGTTTGAATCCTGCCGGGGGCACATAGTGAGACCTAGTCCCAAAAAAATAGCTGGGAGTGGTGGTGCACAACTGTAATCCCAGCTACCTGGGAAGTTGAGGCTGGCTATTGCTTGAGTCGTGGTACCCCGGGCAATGTAAGCCTGCAAAAATAGAGGGCAAAAATAGTGAGACCTAGTCTCAAAAACAAACAAACAAACAAACAAACAAACAAAAAACCACAATGCACATCAAGGTAAGGTCAATATATGTAGCAAACTTTTATAATGTAAATTTTGAAGCATATGAGAATAAGGGAAAAAAGAAAAGTGCAGATGTTGTATGGAGATTGTTGTGAGTGAGGCCCCAAATATGTGACATAAATTGATATGAAACATGGGTAATTTAACAAGCAAGGCAAAGGAGCTTTATCTAAGGACACAGGCCAACTCCTGGGAGAAAAGCCTGAAGAGTTAAATAGTCTAACTCTGATCAGCAGCCAGCAGGACTGACAGATAAAAGCAAACCACTCCTGCACATACATGGCAGGGTCCTGAATGGGTTGCTGCTGGTGAAGACAACTTTGTGATTTTTAGAGTTATGCTCATATTTTGGGTCTAGGAAATAATCTCTAGTGAATATACAGTTTTTTATAAATCAACCTTGACTGATGTACTAACAGATTAATTGATGATTGTGTTATTGGCTTTTTTTCTGTTATTGACTTTTCTCTCCTGTTGTATTTGTCAGGGTCCCAATACCTATTTTTTAGTTAAAGTCTAACCGTCATGGATAGGAAATAAAAATATTACTTATATTACTAATGAAAGCTAAGTTAGAAAATGGAGATTAACTTAACAAAGAGATTATTAATGTAATTATAGATTGGTATTTAAACAATATGGAGCAACTTACCTCAGCAGTTCCTTAATGCCATTTATTTAATGCTTCTACAGAATTGTTCCTGAGATGATCTCATCTGCAACGAAGGATGTGAATACCAACTTCTAAAATTTCTTAAAGGGCAATGCTGTGCTTAGTTGATAAAGACAATACAAACAAACCCTAAAATACGTAAGAGAAGGTGAAAAAAAAGTTATCCCTTATTATGTCAAATTAACTGTTTGGAATTTTATTTTGTACACTTAGAACAACTCATCTTCCTATTGTGTTTTATCTTGAACTCTTTAGCAATTTATGCAATTGTTTTTTACAATAATTCATAAGCAATTCAAGATACAGGGGCAACAAACCCTTTGCAACCAAATGGTGTATAACTTTTAACTGCCCCCAAATTACTTTCTACTATTTGCTATTGATTGAACACCTTATCAATAACATTTATGTACATTTCTCTTGGAGAAATGCATTATATGTGTTCATCTTAATAACTTTGTATAATAGATTGGTATATACTTTATGATAGCAAATGATAAGCTATATAATTTTCTACATACTTTGTTATGTATTAATGACCTAATTTCTTTTTTTACTAATATTTACCTGCAACTTTTTAATGATTATCATAAATCTCCAAAAATTGTCCCAATATATTTATTTTTAAAAATTCCTAATATATATGGATCTGCACAGTTAACCATGTTGTTTAAAAGCCAGATGTAGGCCGGGCACGGTGGCTCATGCCTGTAAGCTTCAGCCTATGAAGCGGCCAGGGCTAGGGATCATGGTTCAAGTCCCTCCTGGGGCCTGTAGCGAGACTTAGTTCCAAAAAAAAAAAAAAATAGCTGGGTGTGGTGGCCTGCGCCTGTAATCCCAGCTACCTGGGAAGCTGAGGCTGGGGATTGCTTGAGTCTGTGGTACCCCGGGCAATGAAAGCCTGGGGTTCCATGGGCAAAAATAGCGAGACCTAGTCTCAAAAAAATTAAAAAAAATAAAAATAAAAGCCAGATGTAATCATCAAATTTCCTGAGTGAGATCTTCTTCAAGGATGACCTCAATCTGCATTTTGCCTATCTCCTCTAGTGGGGAAGATAAGGAGGTGCCAGTGACAGAATGAGAGTAAAATTAACATTTGTGCGAAAGTGTGTATTTCCCATATCCTGCGTGGTTTATATATCTTTGCCAGTTATGAAAACAACTTTAACACATTGTTGTAGATACCATATATCAAAATAGCTCATAGATGATGAAGAACAACGATCTTGAAAGTCCTCGGAGGAGACAGGCTCTCTCAAGGTTTTTGCTGGTAAGTGGCAAAGACCCAACAGAGTGTGCAGCACCATGACAATGGGGGCATTTAACGCAGAGAGTGCTTCCTACCACTTCTGCCTCTTGTAGCAGTGTATGCACTTTGAGTGAAATATGAACTGGCAAGAGTAGAAACCCTGTTCAGTAGTTATTCTGGAGACCAGAACTACTTCTATCCATAGTGCATCACCTTTAGTATTCATCATGATTCTTACTCCTCAATCTTGCAGCATCAGTAAGGACATATTTTTCCAGTTGGTGGAGTGGATGTCACTGTCTAGGGACCCCTTCCTAGACTTTATTGAGTCCCAGAAGGAATCTATAGATATGAACTCTGGTGTCCTTTGGGAATGTTTAACCCATGTGGAGTGGGTTAGCCAACTTCCGGAGTGGGGCTAGAATATTTAATGGTAGAAACTGGAAGGAAAACAGTGACTGATCCATGGAAAATTGATCTGAACTGGGGGTATTCATTCTGGAGAGTTTTGCTGACCTTGCAGATTCCAACCCTTGAAGGGAGAAGAATTTAGAGAATTTCAAGAAAGGTATTACAAAATGTGGCTGGATCAGGAGTAAAGACTTCATTTATCAAGTACTAGAAAGCTCACAGCACTTTCTCAAGTGGTAACAGAAGTTAAGTCAAACATAATAGTGTGTTCTCAGTTTTATTCACTGTTTAAATTGCCTCATTTCCCCTGGGCAGAGTAACATTGGGAAAGAATTCAGCATAAGTTAGGAAAAATCTCTTTATGGTAACACAAGGAAAGTTGGGAAAATGTCAATAATAGCTGGCTACCTTTCCCTTCAGTCACTAAAATGACTTGAAAAGCATCATAACCTTCTACTCTCACCTAACATACTGGTTGCTATTGTCCTCTGAGCATATATTTGATGAAGAAAATTTCTTATCTTTTTCACTTTTCAATCCCTGCTATGTTCTGACCGTTTTATAAATATTACCTAAGAAACTTGCTTATTAATTATACTTGTTATCTTTTTCACTATCTATTTGAAGGTACAACTGCCTCAGTTGTCCATATTCACTCTTAATGTCAACAGAGTATGGTGCATGTAAAAAGGCACTTAATAAAAATCCACTTGGAAAAAAGCCAAATTCTTTCTTTATCCTTATTAGTGATCTCCATTTTATATTGATTACAGCCACAAGTAATCTCCCTTGAATTGTGAGAGTAGAATTCAAACTGACGTTTGGAATACTGCCATATATCCCTGATATAGCTTGTTTCTCCTTGTTTGGGCTCTGTGCCACAGAATTAAAACACATGGATTTTCACAGATTCTATTATTGCCTAGGAAACAAACTGAGGACCATAAATGTGAAATACCCAGAGCAGTGTGTGTTTATATATAGATAGCTATCTATCTATCTATAGATAGATAGATAGATAGCTATATGTATCTATCTAGATCTAGATATCTATATTTATTTATCTAGATCTAGATAGATACATATAGTGTATCCATATAGTGTATATGTATCTATCTAGATAGATACAGAATGTATACAGATATACATATAGATAGACCTGTCTATCATATAGATAGAATGTATACAGATATACATATAGATAGACCTGTCAGTATCATCTATTTATCTATCTATCTATCTATCTATCTATCTATCTATCTATCTATCTATCTATCTACACATACATATATACCCACACACAACAGTTCAATGTACTTTTCAGTGGATTAACACCGTGCTGCTAAACCATGATAATGACAAAAAAACAAAACAAAAAAAAACAAAAACCCTGATATTCAAAGCAGGAAACATTTTGTATGAAAAAAAAGTAGTAGCTCTAGGTTTTGTCCATGATCCCAGTGTGAATATGTTATCTGCTTCATTGACTAATGTAGAACAATAAGACATGTTGAAAATAAAAAGACTCTGGATCAACACAACCCAGGTCCTTTGTCTCAATCTAGGAATTTGTGACTCTGCTTCTTTATCATTAAAGTAAATGCTGTTATTAACAGACAACACAATTCAGGTGCTAATATATTTAAAGCACTATGGCAGAGGCCGAGCCATAATTGGCTATTCATAAGCACTTATTGGTGTTAACAATCTTATTTTTATTTGGGTGGTATAACAATATATATTTATAACTGACATTCACAGAATTGATATAAGAGAAAATGATTGTTCTGTTATAAAATAGCCTAAGGTGCTAAAAGAAATGGAAATTTAAGTAGTGCAATTCTAATTTACTTGAACTTATTATGTTCGTTTAACATCAGCTATCTGGATATTTAAGTCTGTTTAGTGCAGTGGTTCTCAAGTATGGTTCCTGGACCAGTAATGTTGGTATTTCCTAGGGAATGAGTTAGAAATGTAGGTTCTCAGATTCTACCTCAAAGCATTGAGAATAATCACTTTAGTGTATTTACCAGGAAACCAACCACAACACTTTGGTTATTATCACAGAAGGACAAAAAGACATAAAACATATTAATACTTTCTTCTTCTGTAAATGCTTTAAAAAAAATAAAACCCAGCTCTTTTATTCAAAATAAAACTGCATTTTTTCACAGTGTATCACCTGTATTGTGTTCCAGGTCAGTAAAATGTTCATCCCCTCAACTCAAAGATACATTCAGGGTCAGTCCATTTCTTCATACTTGTCTTGTCTCTTTTTCAACCCCTTCTTGCTGGACCTGCACGGTCCTGTGCTGCCCTCACAGAACATTCCTGAAGTCCTTGAGTGGCTCTGCTCTACTATTCCATCAAAATACACTCATCAATACCATTCCCTTTTCTTCCCCAATACAAACAGCTTTGCTTGCAGAGAAAACTTAAGTCCCAAAAATTTAATGGCCAAGATTGGAAGGAATGAAGGATTCTCTATTTTCCTGTCTCCTCTCTGGTAGCAGCATTGACTCAGTTCATGCTATCTCTTATGCCTAGAACAGTTTTTTTTTTTTCTCCAAATTTTCATTCTCACTCCACCTCTTCAGCAGATTCTGATTGGAAATAACTCAAGAATCCTTCTCTGTCTACTCCATCAAAGACAGTCAATTCCCGCCCTCTGGAAACTTTCTATCTCATTCATCAGTTTGATTTAATTTTAAATCAATTACCTCTTTCTTATATTATAAGAAACTGCAATTGGCTGCCTGTGCCCATAGATTACCGTGATTTTCAGGTTTCCTGGTCTAGCCATGAACTGATCCCAGACTGCAGCGCTGTGAAGAGTCCCAGCCACTAGACCATCAGGGCTTGGTGTCTGACAAAGCCCAAGCCAAAGCCACAGCAGGAACTTCACTGACTTAGGCAAGAAAGTCAAAAGAAGCAAATTTGCTCAGAAGAACAGATATGGGGGAAAGTTTACAACAGAAAAGACAGATTAAAAGTGAGACTTGGGCCCATGGAACCAGGGAGGGTCAAGTAAGCCAACATGGAGTACTATCTCAGGGAATAGAAAACGTCTTCTGTGATCGTCCTAAAGCACGGTTAGTCTCTCTATGATAGGTTAATGCCACTGTGCCTGAGGATCACCTCTTGTTTCCCAGCCTTTGGAGACTTTTCTCATTTAATCCTGTTTGGAGAGGCTCCTTAGTCAGTCCTCCACCTCCCTTAAACCAGTGGTCTCTGGTTGATCACCTTTCTAATCAGTTGCACTTAATCTAATCTAGGCTTTTGTTGGTTAATCCCTTTTGGAATTTGTTTCCCTTTGTCTACACCATTTTGAATTTAAGAAGTTTGCTTTCTCTAGGACTTGGATTGTTAGCAGGTTTTTACTCCCAAACTATACCTGGCATACAACATGCAGAAATGAACACCAGCTTTCTGACTTTAAACTTTGATTTATTTTCTGCAAAAATAATGTATACATGGTATTACTTAAGTTCAGAAAAAGTCATTGAGTGAAGAGTACCTCTTAGGCTTTTCACAAAGCACTAGGTGGAAAGAATAATAGGTTATGCTCTCTGCATAGGAGAGTGTACACCTGTATTAAGGAGCCTTATGCAAATAAATCATCTGCATACATTGTAATAGGTTCAGTAACAGAAGCCTACATGCTGGCCTATGAATGGTAAAACTGACTTCAGAGATCAGGAAAACCTTTTAAGAGGAATGATGAATAGCTTCTATTTTTAAACTTCTAAATATGTATTCATAAAGCAATAAACATTCGTGTTCCATAAATATTACAAATAGAATACTTAGAATACTCAAATGAGTTCATGCCATATTTTCAATGACAAGCTACATTTGTCTTATTCTTTTAAATTAAAAGTTTATTAAGTTATAGTTATTACCAATTATGTTTTTTGACTTTCATCACTGGATTTCCTTACCATCCTCATGTAATTCCAACACAGAAATCAGAAAGCCACTTAAATAGCCTGTGTGATCTAGCCCTAATCCTAAAATCATAGTATGTTGTAGAGAAAATCAATCAAATGTGGTGCTTGTGGAAAAAAATGTTTGGAGATGGGTGAAGAGATACTTCGTAACCTTACATGATAGCATCATCATGGAGGTATGGAGTCGGGTTGCCTAAGTAAGATACTTTGGGAAAAAAATACCAACTTTAGCCATTGAAATGTTATCCCTTCTTGTGAACATTTCATGTTTACCAAGAAAACTTCTGAAAATAGCCTTCTCTCATTTCATTCACTAATTTCAAATCCAACATTGTGGGTTCGTAATTTTACTGTTAATTTCTCTGAATTTAGCATACTCCCTGAATAGAAACTGTCAGGCACACTGTCCTGTGGGAATTCATCATGTTTTAATTAAACACCAAGTGTGAGTGCATGCCATATCACCAATCATTTTGATACTTTTAACACTTATTAGTCATGAAAATTCAAAGAAACATAAGATCTAAACATTAATGCACATGACCGTTTTTCCAAAGACTGTGAATTAAAGTTTTCTCCAGCGTTCATATCTGGTAAGGGAGATATGATGAACGTAAAGGTGGTTTACTGGGATGAGCCTCCTCCATTATACTCAGACTATAATAATCCCTGCAGTTTCTCCAAGTGTGTAAAAACACAAGTGCATAATTTGTGGTAGGGAGCAACTGTATTAACACTTGCCCTGTGTGAAATTTTTCAACACAAATCCACACTAGGTAAAATGCTTCTTCAGATACAAGAAAGAATTTTATTGGCATTCTTAATTAAAACCACATACTTTAATGTAACCCTATGCCAATAAAAAAATAAAACAAATTTCCTGTGAGAGTGACCATTTTAGAAACTGATATAGGTGATGAAAATTATGTTTCTTGCTATGAATTCCTACCCATTGCTGAGTTGACCTTATGGATATATATATGTACATATCCATAATGCTTTGTGTTATACAACTTCAAAAAGTAATGATGCAATAATAAGAAGACAACTATTGGAACTTTCATATTTGAGATATGAATGAAGAAAAACTGGAAGAGGCTAAATAATTGGAGATGGTGCTGAACGTAAGGTCTGAAATGATAAATAATCCCAGGATAACTTGATGCATCTTCTAAAAAGTTTTAAAATTGCTATTTTTTACATTATTGTAATTCCCACATTTCTCCTTCCACCATGTCACCACATGCCCTTGAGTTCCTTGCCATTCTGATAAAAGATACATGACATAGAATTGACCCATGCTGGAAAATAGACATTCGACTGACTTTTTTAAATAATGTTTATAATATGTACCACCTGGACCAAGAATACTTTATTGGGAAAAATAGGGGTTGGAGGCACGAAAGCTCTGCCAAATCCTGGACCAATACTCAGAGCTCTCCAAGGGCTCAGTTTCCTCATTTTGAGGTAAAAGGTAGAAAAGTAGCTAATGGTTCATCCTCAAACTTTAAAGGGATTAAATGCTCTACGAAGCCATGTGCATATTACATGCTGTAAATTAGTACTCAAGAAATATCCCTTTTATTTTTTGCCTATAAGAGGTGATTCCTAAACTTTGTGCTTTTTTTTCTTTTTTTGTATATAGCTAGGGCAAGTTAAAACACTATCTCCAGCATTTTAAACCTGAGATTTAGAGAAAACAGAGTTTAAGCAAATTAAACTTAGCCACTGTTTTTCCTATATTAGTTAGTAACTGTGTTTGCAAATTTGGGTGCTCTATAGTTAAATGGAATTCTATATACCTGCAAATCTGAAAAAATTTCCACTGTGAAAGTCTAAAATAATTAAAGTTTTGGTACACATCTTCCTTTGTCACCTTTTCCTGAGATAGAGACTAAAGCTTTCATTTTCTTGTCTTATGAAATATCCACAAAAACAGTATGTTAGAAATACTATTGTACATTTGATTATTATATTGTATAATCATTTTAAGTTTCAAAATAAGACTAATCTCATTTTTTATTATCAAATGCTCTTTTTCTGATTGCTTTTATGTTTTTAAAATAATTTTTTTGTAAACTATTACATAGTTTTACTTTAAGTAGTTCAGAACAGTAGTACATATCTTTTAATCCAATCACAATCACATTTTATCTTGAAAACAGAAAAATAAATTTTAACAGTTACTTTAAAATGAGGATTGGATTATACAAATTATATGTAAATTATAGTGATGGACTGAAACGCATACATAATGGTATAATAAAAAGTCTAGTAAGTGCAAAAAAACAGGTATCATTCCTAACACTGGATGAACAAAACTGAAAACTTGGAGTTATCACAGCTGAATCCACCACAGGATTCCTGTAGAACTGGCATTCACACTTCTGGAGAGAGTGCCAGAGTTACCACTTGCTGACACCTCACTCTGCCTGCCACTCAGGGCTGTACCAGACCACAGGGAGCACATTGCCCTGGAGATGAATGCTGCCCACATAAAGGATTTCACCAAGTTTGACCCGAGACATTTGAAAGTGGATGTTGTCCTTCTGATTTGGGACATTTTTTTTTTTTAATGATACTTAAGCTAGTATTTTTATTAAGAATTTTAGAGTAATAGTAATTTTCTACCTCACTAGAAATAACAAACATTTGAGTCATAAAATTTTATAATGCTAGCAATTTATACTGTAGCTAACTAATCTGTAAAATTAGTAGTCATACAGGATCAGAGAACAGAAGGCATGTGTAAAGAACATGAGTTAAATTTGGACTATTTTTTGCCTTCTAAACAACCAACAGTCTGTAACCTTGAAATGTTGTTTTCCACCTTTCAGAAATCCAGCAAACAGCAGATGGACCTTCCATGTGCGACAAAGTCAGTTGTGTGGCTATGGGCACTTAACAGTGTTAAGGGGGCCAGGAACCTCAGTTACTGTTTGATCTTTGAGTCTCTCTCTGGCTGCCTGCCTGTGTATATATTCCCCTTGTTCAGCATTAAACGCATGTCACATACCTCAAGGCTACACGTGATTTGCTTGAACTGACAAAAGAAAGTTCCTGTCCTAGGACAGCAGTTGTCTGAAATTACTTTTCAAGATTTGTCAGTTTTAAGGACTCCAGATTTTCAATTGTGAGTAATACACTAAATATCACTTGGTCCCAAACACACAC